>WYDI02032272.1:36221-85916 GCA_009867235.2 Psittacus erithacus
TATTTAGAATTTTATATATTATAAATTTAGTTCAGTTAAATAATTATTGCTAATCTCCAGTAGTACACAGATGAACTCTCCCTGCATTTTCTAGGAGATAACTGTGTTCGTAAAGAGAGACCAAATGTAAAATACTTGGCCGGTTTTCCTCATTAAGAATGTATTGCAATTAGTATCAGCCCATTTATGATTCTTTTTTGTCTCCACATCTGAATGCCTAAACATGTCTACCATAAAGTAAGAGATTACCTAGAAATGGCATTATATTAATCACTAAGATTCTAAGATTTTGGATAGGGCTAAGATATCAGTAGCTCTGAGTTTTAGGCCATATAATATTAGCTTTTCACCAAAATGCGATTTAGACAACGAGTTAGAAAGAAATCGCCTGAAAATTAACGGGTTACAAACAACATCTGCAATTTAATCTTCATTTAAAAAAATATACTATAGTATTTACTAGGTGTGTCCCACAGGGAAAACAGAACAACAAAATACACTGCTATCTTATCCTTAAGTTTACATCTGAAGAAACAAAAATGTTCTTGTATTCATTGTCCCATTGTGTCTCTACTAGATCAGATAAAGAGGGTGTGTTCTTGCTGCCTTTGAAGTTGTATCACTCACTTCAGTGACAGTGGGATTTGAGCTGCATATTTAAACAGCATCTAAACAAAAAGCTTGAAAGACATTGTATGTAGTTTATGCAAGAGTATCCATAATTCAGTTGTAAGTACATGATATCTTATTCTGTTATGAAAGTATATAAATTATTAGGGTGATCACTGAAAAGCTCACAATCATAATATCTACATTGTTTCTTATCAGTAGTTCTTTCCTGTCCCACGGAATCACTGTTTACATTTAAGCAACTAGCCATTGAATAAGAGTAAAATTCTTCAGGTTTTTAAAGATACATTAGAATTTCTTTTCTTCCTAAACATGGCAAAATTTTGCTCAGACACCACACCCTGGAAAAACAAATCTGAATTATTCTATTAAAAAAAAGGCTAGGTTCCAGTGGCTCAGTGAGTTATCTATCCCTGTTATCAACTGATTCTCAAGGGTTCTTCGAAAAACATAACACAATTCTGGTCAAAAATAATGTGTGGGAACTCACTCATTTCATAAATATGAGGAAATGAACTATTTTGCTGAACACTTCCTACAGTTCCCCCTCTCTTTTGCCATCCCATTTGTGTCTCCACCTTCTGCACCACCACTTAAAATAACTTTCCTATCTGCACATGCATTCAGTTGTATCATAGAATAATAGAATAGTTAGGGCTGAAAAGGACCTTAAGATCATCTAGTTCTAACCCCCTGCCATAGGCAAGGACACCTCACCCTAGACCATGTCATCCCTGGCAGTGTTTGAGGACAGGTTAGACAGAGCCTTTGGTGACATGGTCTAGGATGAGGTGTCACTGCCAATGGCACGGGGGCTGGAACTAGATGATCTTAAGGTCCTTTTCAGCCCTAACTATTCTATGATTCTATTATTACAAGGAACCTAAAACAAGTTCTCTGTGTTTAGTCCTCATCTGATTTGGACTTGTACAAGCATAAAAAAATAAAGGTAATACACATCTCCTATCCTTGCATCGTAAAGTCTCTTAAATCACATTTTCCTCATGCCTTTGACTAAGGAGTCTATTTTAGTAAAATATAAGATTTCTCTTGTTTAATGATTATATGGAGCTCTTGGTAGAGAGAGTGTTAGAGAAAAAAAAAATTAAAAAAATCTTTTTTCCCCTCCCTTTTCCTTTGATATATTGGAAAATAATGGTATCATAAATAGACATGATTTGCTATCAAGGACTATCTATACTTTCATCATTATTAGCAACGCAATTTACAGTCATTAATAAGCAACTGTAGACCATAATCTAAAATATCAGAAGAAAACTCGTAGACATACTTTAGCAAGCCTGATATACTGGCAAAAATTTCTGAAACCTAATTTTACCCTGTGTGAATAGGTACACTTGCTTTGAAGTAATAACATGCAAAACACTTCTCAAATTTGACATGAAATGGAATCTGTAAAGAGCACGGGTAAGAAGGCAGTATTAAGGAGACATTTTAATTGTTCACTTGTGCATTTTAGAAAATGCTACCCCATTGTAAAATATACCCTGGTTATACCCATTGCAGTTCTAAACCTAAAAGCACCTTGAGGTTCTGGTTTTGGGTCTCTGAGCTCTGCTTGTGAATAGAAAATCTGTGAGGAAGTATTTGTGTTACTATATAACTACAGCAAATATACAGTCAGGTTTCTCTACTAGCTTTGTATGATCCACTTTGCACATTATTTTGACTTTTTTTCACCTGTCACAGTTCTACATGGAATGGAAGCATAACGACCCAACTCCACCCGAGCCGGGTATTTCCTGGTAATTAATTAATGGCAGTTAAGGGATTTTAGATTTGCTGTTGGCACTGAACTCAATGAATTGTCAACCATCAGGAAATACCCTCCCCTACCTTTCCTATCTGCCAAATTACCAATTAAGCATATAATACTGAAAAGCAAACAAGGGTTTTATGTTATTAGTTTCATCCATTTCAATGAAATTAATTAATTAAATATTTAACTGCCTAAAATCTGAAAAATAGGCAATTTACATGGTGTACCAGTGACAATATTTACTTGTGGAAATCGACTACAAAATAACATAAAGCAAATATATAAATTAAGTAATAGAAGAGACAGACAACTGCCTACATATCATGTCCTTGTGAAATCAATATAACTATTTGGTAAGGATACATATATTATTCTCATAAATGCTGCTGGATAGCATCTCATGATAATTTTACAGACAAGTACAAATGCTGGAAAGCCATAAATTTAACGGAAAATATTTGTGTATTTGGTCTGTATTTGCTAACTAGGAAGAAAAACATGAAGAAAAGGAGAGAGAAGGAAGAAAGGGGGGAGGAGAGGAGGAATGGGAGACAAGTGTTGAAATGGGTCACATTTTGAGTGATTAAATTCACAAGATCCAATTTTAAAAAACGAAAGCAAAGTGGGGCTGTTCACCTTCCATCTTGTAACTCAGAACTCAAACTGCACAGCCAGAATATTTGGGAATTAGGGTCAGTAACTCTGTGCATCCCTTAAAGCAAATATTTAAATCAAACGGCACTCTTGATTCCTTAGTCTCCTACAGGAGATTCTATTAAAAAGAAAAAAACAACAATCTCCCCTGTAGAAATTATTCTATTTTAGAGAAAGTACAAAAGCATTAATTACACCAATAATTTCCTGCATAAATTATTCTATTTTAGATAAAATACAAAAGCATTAATTGTACCAAAGAACCAAAGCACAAGTTCTAATGCAGACAATGAATCAGAGGTGTCCATCAACAGCTTATTTACAATGTTGCAGACAGAATAAAACACCCCTGCCTGGTTGGTTTTGAGTAACCCTTTCATTAAAAAAACATTAAAAAAAATATTTTTGACCAAAATGTTAAGATCTGGCTGGAAATAAATTTGCCTCTTTTTTTTGCATAATCAAATAAATTTTCATATTGACTGTTAAGATGAGAAATCAGTCTGTGGATGAGCTGAATAAATAAATCATATTCATACAGCCCACTCAAAGGAAATTACTCTCAAGTCTCACTGTTGTAAATGTCCAGCCCACTTTTCTTAGGCTTTTATATTTATGTCTTCTGCAGAGACTAAACACAGTTTTAGTTCTTCAAAGATTAGACAAGGAGATGCGTTCAGCCATGCTCAGGGACTGGGTTAGAAAATACTCTAAGCTATTCTGACTTTATTACTTTTCAGTCTGTTTCACAAATGTGGGACTCAGGAACATACAGCACAAAAAGCATTAGTGCGCATTATTGCATCATCAGAAGCAGCCAGAACAAGAACAATGGGAGCTGTTTCCAGCAATGATGAGGAAGGCTTTGTTTGGATTATCCCTTGGTACAGCGGTTACTATTGGGTAGCATCATAACCAGTAGGTAATTACTCATTTTTCAGCTTCCTACAATGTCATTACAAAGAATGAAGCTTTCATCTCTCTAAAACAAATATTATCTCTTGCTTCTGTATAAACTTGACTTACACCAAATCATATGGTTTAAGCAAAATTAAAGGAAAAAGTACATTTTACGTGTTCTTTTTTGCAAAATTGAAGAATAAGGTTTATCAAATATGACTTCTCATTAGCTTTCCAACACTTCAAAAAGTGAGACCTCCTGCTAGAAAAATTATACAGTTTTATTAGATATAATTAATTAAAAAAAATCCCCCAACTTTCTAAGCACAAATCATGTGTTCTTTTCATGCTTAATGAGTAGAAGCCTGCATCAGTGCCTAAGGGAGTCAGTGGAAGACCTTGAACTTAGTGAACCATTTTTTTTGTCGATGCTGTTAGTCAGGTTTAATAGGTTCTTCAAGTTGCAAAGGAAGCAATGAAGGGTTGACAGAACACGTGATTCCATTTCTTTTAAATAAATTTCTTTTAACCTTTTCAGAGAGATTTTCAAAAGTGGTTGACAAGGGACTTGCTATGTTTCAGCTGAAATAGAAGATAAACTTCACCTTAACTTCAGTAGTAGCATGTTATTATTAACCCAAAGTTCTCTCCAAAATTCATCCAGTAATTTAATATTTGCACTTAAACTATAAGAAAAAAGTTTGCTTTGCTACTGCCATAACAAAATTCCTGAGTCAGTGAAATAGAATCTTTTGGGGCCTGCAGGTACTTAACATATGTACTGTAATAACAGCCAATGTGATGTTAAGAAAGTTGATATATGCAATATACTAATATTAAACAATTCAGCAGTGTAAAAGCTAACAGGCATAAATGTTAACTACGACTGCAACTGCATTTCCTCTTAGAGTGAATCCTCCAAGAAACTTTAAAAACATGTTTCATTCCGAAGCTATTTACCATAGTAAAATGCTTCTCTCAGTGCTGGTTATTAGTGTCAGAAAGTTGCACTCATCTGCTTTGTATTTAACAACAAGAAGAAACAACGTCCTTCTAGAAAAGAAGTACTACTTTGCAACCACCACATGAAAGTAAAGCTACAGTTAATAGAAGCAGTATTTTAAATTATGCTGGAGCATGTTTCTAAATGAAAGTTCTGCCTTTCAAATATACCTGAATTCATCTTGGGGGGAAAAAACCCACTCTGCCTTATGTAGCAAGCAGCAAGGTTTTATTCAAAGGAATGTTACAAGTAGGTACTCTCCTATTCATGTTTTTATGATTCAAACTGTTGTTGCCATTAGAAAGTGGAGCTACACAGAATAAAACAATGCTTGCATCCCTGTACATTGTGCCTGCTCTCCTTATACTTCAGTCCCAGGGCTGTACTGATTTACAGCAGCAGTCAACGGCTCCAAGGAACTGAAATTGCATAAAAAAGGTGTTGAAACACCCTGGCAACTTTCATTCTGCAGATGAAATAGGCAACCAAGAGAAGATACAGAAATACTGGTGAAATACAAGGGAGTCTAATTCACCTCTGAGGCACAGATACCAGAAAAAGAGGACATTTAGCCCCAGGAATCCTCCCATTTACATCAAAGTTGCATCTGTTTCTGCATTTAGCATAGGATTTTATAATAAAATACATCAACATCAGAACTGACAGATTTAAATACCTATGGTAAGGCAACTTATATCCAAATGGAAGCATCTGGATGAATCCAGATTTCCCATCTTCTAATTTTGTCTCTTCCACCTCTAGAAGAGCTGCAAGAACCCAATGCATCCAAGCATCAGACCTAAAGTTATACTTCATTCTACGCCCCAACACTCAAAATTGTAACCTAAAGATAATGCTCTTACAAGGTTTGTACTGTCTACACACAGAATGCTCATACCTCAGCTCTCAATCCCTTTCAGGGAGCATTAAGTGCATGTAGACATGACAGTGTACAGAAAATTGAATATCCAGTCCACCCAGCTCACCAGGACTAAGAAGGCTCTCATCCGTAAGCCATGCAGCAGCATTGAATGTATGCTGAGAAGCAAGGTATGTTAACTCAAGCTCAGTGCCATGCAAATAAGGTTACACAACTCCTGGCCAGAAGTACCTCCCATCACAAATACAGGAGAACAGATCTGTAACAATATGTTCTTAATTCTTACACGGGTAGACATACTTTGTGTCTTCTCAAAACGTAGTGTGCAATTTCTACATCTTCTCTTTTTAGCTATGAACCTGATAGGAAGATGGTTTTAGATGAGAAAATGGATTATTGGTCATTTCTTCCCATCAATAAAGGATCACAATTCTTTTTAAACTACTTGAGTATCGACTGAAAATTTGCATAGAGAACTTGTGAATAAAACAAATCCAACAACCAAAATAAAGTACTTAAGGATATCTATATATGTCAAAGCACATCAAAAAGTATATAGGTATATTTTTAATTCAGTTTATTGCCTACAGCATAAATTCAACACATGATCTGATTTGTATGGGGCTGCAATAAACGGGTGTGAGTTCAAAGCCACTAAAACTGCATGATTTTTAGAGAGGTAGAAACACAAAGTCAGTACAGAAACAAGCAGCAAAGCAGTGGGAATGAAAACCTGTGAAATGAAGATGGATATTTACACATATCGGTTGATTATCCACTTTTTTATAAAACAGCCACATTTATACCAAATATAACAAATTTGTAAACAAGAGTCATTCAATTCATTCAACAAGAATTCATAAAGTTGCTAACAGGCTCCAAAAACAGTCTACAGATCTGAGCCAAATATTACATGATAAAAAAAAGGAAAAGCTACACATACACATAAACTTTGCACAAAAATGTCCCTGTGTTTCCAACCTTTTCAGAAGGTAACTTAAAAACACAGTGCCTGATCTTTGGATTGGCCCGTAGGACTCCAAGGTCACAGAAACAAGCTGCAATTAAAAAGGTTGTAATGAGGTAAGGTCATGACAAATGAACAGGAACATGACCCAGCACTACACAGCAGAGAGGTACAAAAACAAGTGGGATGGGAAGGCGCCAGCCAGCATGCCTTCCTATCTAATCAACTGTGTCTCTGATAAAGGAGGAAGTAAGTTAAGGGAGGGAGTCTTCAGCACTTAAAACAATCCCCAAGGCTCCATTTTCTGCTCTGATAATGTACAGTCTTTAGGACTCAGGCCAAGAGAATAACTAAAAGGAAGCTTAGCAGGCACTAATTGTCAGCTTCATATTTGTTCATGGATAATAATGACCTGTTCGAACTAGAACAGCAGATGCTGATTTTCACAAGTTCACAATGATACCCATTTCACTCAATGAAGCCTCACAAAACAAACCAATACACATCTCTACCATGGCAAGATTGTACAGGTGCATTGCAAATACCTGGTCTTGTGCTGACTTTCACACTTCATTTCTCCTTGAGCATCTCAATGATGTTTCAATCACACTGTTCTGATTCTTCACTTCTTGTAACAATTACACAATCACTGCAGATGCTCTCAAGGAGAAATCTGTCTGATTCTAAGCGTGAAGAAGTAATATTTCTTCAGATTTCTAAGATGAAACACGTGAAGAGATTTCACATTTTAGTAACTTAAGAGTTCTGATTCATGAACATAGCTCATACCAGCTAAGAAGGTTAACCAAGATCTTGCCATCCACCCTCCAAGTGAGTACATGGGCAACAGAGACCTATGAGAATCAACTGTTCATTTGCCATAGTTTATGGACTAGCACTTAAGACAAACTGATAAGCAACATATTTGTATGGTTTACTATTGTGTAGTTTCATTTTTGTAACAAGAAAAATTAATTCTTCCAGAAAGAAAAGCCAGCAAGTCTTCAATTGAAGAGACCAAGGAATGGAGAAATCATTACTTGTAAGTTATTTTATCATTCTTTTGCATTTAATTTCTCTTTTAAATTTTCCCTTGTCAGGTACCAAATGTTGGGGTTTTCTATACTTTTCTGCATTATTTTAGAGAGTTTTTACCCTCCTATGCTCAAGACAATCCATGAAGCTATTCTCATACTCTTACCCAGGATATTTACTTTTGCCTTCACAGGGCTTTCAGCAGTAAGCAGAAATTATGTTCAAAGATGGCAAAGGTCTTCAAGATACTTACTGTATTCTACTAGCCATACCATTTATATTTATCTTGATTATTTCTTATTCCAGTTATAATGGCATAAACAGCACAATCTAGGTAACCCTGCCTATGTTCAACTGAGAAGCAGCGCACATAGAGCACTTTCATTTAAAAAGAAACTGAATAACATCACTGAATTACAGAAAAAGTTTGGGTATTTCAGACATTGCTTGTGAAATCCTTGGCTTTTCTGTATAAACCCAGTTTTAATATTAATTACATCTTTGAATATTGCTTATAAATCTGAAAATTTAATTAACTAATTGTGTGCTTTATGGCTGTGCAGTAGTTGTTGAACTAGCTGTGTGCTTTGTGAGAGGTTGATTTCTGTTTGCAGGAGGAAAGCTGTTTTGCTTCTTGTATGAAGAAGCATAGCTTTCTAATGCTATAGCAACTAAGCAGAGGATTAAGTAAAATGGCACATAAACTTGAGCTGGAAACTATGAGAGAAGGGGAGCAGTGGAAAAACTCCTTTGCATCTGTGTTCCCAACCTTTTCTTCCTGTCATTTTAAAGACATTTATTTTCTAGGCTTCTGTGTATATCCATGTGGGTGGACCTGAAAAGCATCAATATCCAATTGATACTCATCCTTTACCAGTGATGTTCTCTTGCGAAAGTTGTCTGAATTCAGCACCTAAGGTAATTTTCCCTGAATCACTGCAGTTTGCTCTGCATCCCATTTGAAAGGCAGAATCATTAGATGGAGGAGGGAGCAGGAAGCTTTTCTAGCTGCACAGACCTCTAGGATCTCTGCCTCAAGATACTAATGGTGAACACCAAAGGAAGAAGGGAGCCTGCAAAGAAACGCATAACTTTTGTTCAAATGGCTCCAACAGCCCTATGCCTATAAGGATTCTCCAAACAAGCACCAAGGTTTTTTTTGACAATTCATTCATAAATATGTTTCAGTGCTTTGCTGCATTGATTCTGAACAGCACTCTAGAGCAGAACTGCAATGCATTTGAAATAATCGCTTTGGCTTTGATCCAATAATTACTTTAATGAGAAAAGTGAGCTGTCTATATTAAGATATCTTGCTTACACAAGACAAGCTGCTTCACCACAGCTAGAATTCACTGGTCATTACTAATGCTAGCATACAGAAAATGGCAGGCGCCAGCTTTCTAGGTTTAGTTAGTTTTTAAAGGCTTTAAAGCGAAGTAGCTCGTTCATTTGCAAGCAGGCCAAAAATCATGTTCATGGTATTGATTCAAAAAAGATCAATTGATTTGTATTAACCTCTTCACCATCTAAAAGAAAAACTGATTGAACAACATATTTGAATATTTCAAATTAAACAGAAATGGTGGATTTAACTGAACACTAAATTTCAGATTATGTTCACAACCCAGAAAATGTCTCCAGCTGTACCCTGGATAAAAACATTGTGATTACTTCAGCAGTTTTCTCTGTTCTATGTGACTAATCATCATCACTTCATAGTTAAAGGTAAAACATCTGTTTTAGAAAACAACCAACGTAACAGTTTTCCACACTTCAAAATGACTTCAGAGATGCTAAAACTTGCACCTGGGTAAACAGAATCCAAGAGTGCAGCATAGGCTGGAATCAATCTGGTTGGGGAGCAGCTCTGTGGAAAGGGATTTGGGGGTCCTGGTGTACTACAAGCTCAATATGAGTGAACAGTGTGCTGCTGCGACAAAGACAGGTAACAGGATGTTGGTTACATCAACAAGGGCATCTCTAGCCAGATAAAGAAGTCATTATCCCACTCCGCGCAGGGCTTGTCTAGCCACACCTGGAATACCGTCTTTAGTTTTGGTCCCCACTATACAAAAAAGATGTGACAGGATGGAGAGAAGGGCCATGAAGATGATCAAAGGTCTGAGAAGCTGTATGAAGAAAGGCTGAGAGAACTGGGTTTGTTCACCCTGAAGAAAAGAACACTCAGGGGAGACCTTATCACTATGCTCCAGTATCTAAATGATGGCTACAAAGAAGATGGAGACTGCCTTTTCACAAGGAGTCACATGGAAAAGACAAAGGGTAATGAGCACAAGTTACACCTGGGAAGATTCTGGACAAGAGGAAAATTGTTCACAAAGAGAACAATTAACCATTGGAATACTCTCCCCAAGGAAGCGATAGATTCCCCAGCATTGGACAATTTTAAGCTTTGGCTGGACAGGGCACCAGGCCATCTTGTCTAGACTGCTTTTGCCAAAGTTGGACCAGATGATCCTTGAGGTTCCTTCCACCTTGAAATACTATGATCTATGATGATAAAACAACAACAACAACAAAACAAAACCCAAACCCCCCCCAAAAAACCACTTCAAAAGTTTACAATATGATAAACAGAAAAGCTGTAAAGAGAGCTACCTGTGTAATTAATATCTTTCAACACTTTGTCTGGTTTCATAAGTCTCAGTCTGAATTTTGTGAAGAGTTGATTTAAAGATTGACTTAAAATATTAAGGCAATATTCATATATTATTAGGCTGCATATATTATTAGGCTGCTGCTTAGACTAGCATTTCTTTCTCTTTCAGCAAACTAGCCTCTCCTTTCACAGAGAGGATTATGATCCAGGAATTGCCCTGGAACGCTTGCTCATATGTTTTTATTTGTTTCTACAGCCGCCTTTCTGTTTCTTCAGCTTCCCAGCCAAGTAAATACCTTTATGTTCTCTGAACCGTTTCACAACTAAAACACCTCAAAATACTTTGATAGCGCCACTTTTTTTCTCCCCTTCATATCACAGGGAAAGGAGGAGCCCTCATACCCTTAAGAACAACAGAAACATTTCATAGAATTGGAAGAGGAAATTTCACACTGTAATGACATGTCTATATACATGTTGTTTTGAACCGGACATGAAAGTCTCCACTGTTCTTATTCCGATCCTTATTTGAAACTCGGATGGAAACCTCACAAGGAATAATAGCTTCTTTCTATGAAGCAAGATTCCTGGAAAGTGAAAATCAAGCAGTGAAGAAAGCCAGCTATAACTTCCAAACTTGAAACACATGGCATAAATCAGCCCACACGCTGGAAAGCTAGCCTCTCTATTCCACTTGTGTAAGAAAAGGGACAGATAGCAGCACAAAAACTTGTCATAAACCAGGAAATAAACTTGCTTTCTACCTTTCACTGCATCAAAGGATGGGGTCGTCATCAGAAAATGTGGGGATTGTAAGTGACATGCACTCTCCTCGCATGAGAAGTTAAGGGAATTACTTGACCAAAGAGGGAAGCCAAACAATTAAGTCTGCTTTTATAGCTGCTGGTTTATTGCACATGAATCCAGACCAAAAGAACAGAGTAGACTGGCTTACTAACCAAATGACAGATGCTGCAGAAGCATTTTCATTCCGTTCCCTATTTACTGGAGCACATCCTTCACCAGATTCTGTTTCCCCAGACAGGGGCTGCAGGGAGACAGTTTATTCCAAGAATGTTTTCAGAGTTTCATTTTAACCCTTTGTTATCTATAACCAGATTCACTCATACCTACCAATTAACTATTCTTTAAATTATGGATTGCCCCAAACAAAATACATTTTAAAAATATATGAATCAGTTTCTTGAGTAGTAGAAATTTATATTGTTCTACAGACTGCTTCTGAAATCTTTCCTTGATGAACATTTCCTATTTTATAACTGATTCTCAATGTATGAATAAATCTGTTTATTCCAAATGCAGAAGTAATGGCAGCTCTTTGGATCATAATCTTCAAAAATTGTGTTTATTAACTGGAGTTTCAATGCTTGCAATCAATGCATAATTATAGTATCAATCCCAAATATATGCAATTATATGCAATACTTGGAAAAGAAACAAAAACTACTGACACTTGAGTTACGCCTCCTTTGATAACCCTTTGCCTGGGCAATTTATCATTGGTCATGAAACATCATCACAAGCTCCAAATAACATTGCTCCAAGCATGTAAGTCACTTTTCTAACAGTAATTTGTCACCTGATATTATGGGGTTTGGTTTTGCAGAATTAAGATAAAGAATATGAAATAGGCTGCTGACTTTGATGCTATGAAATCCTTGATTATACAAGCGAAGATGCAGCCGGACAATTTGCTCTTCCTATCTTTCAGAAGAAACTTAGCAAAAAAATTTATTAAATAACAACAATTTTGTAAGTCCTTTCTACATTATTTTTTCCACAGGCACCTTACTTATCAATCCAAAAGGAATCTTCTTTCTCAGCAAGCCTGCATCTGCTCTAGGGGCTTATTTTTCAATCAAAATAACAGCTATACGTAATATCACAATTATTTACTATGAAAATGATTCTTTTCTGACAAACACAATTTAGTGAGGAGAATAAGTAGTTTTCTGGAACTAACTATTTCTTTATAAACAGACACTACTTGCATTCAACCAAACATTTAAAAAAGAGGATTAAAACAGAAAACCTAATTTTGACTTCACATCTAACAATATACCTGCTTAGTATGTTATCCTGCATCTGACTTATATCCACAGAGAAGCCCTCCCAACTTTCAATGATGTGTAAATGGATTTTCAAAGTTCCTTAAAAGTTGCAACAGCATTTTGCACATCTGGACCACTAAATATTGAAAGTGTGCATTGGCAAACAAAGAATTGTTGTATTTCAGAAATGATGAGGTTTACCTACCTACAGCAAATTAAAGTGAAACATTAGAGGGGCACAGATCTTAAAACCAGCCTCCACATCATCAGATCATTTTTAATTTGGATAATAAGAACAATATGCATAAGGAGACTTTTACTTTCTTCTCCTGTTTTCATCTTTGTCATTTCCACAAATTAAATCAGAGTTGGATTCTGAACAGCAAGAGGCAAATTCTGAAAACACTTGTTTAAAGAAAAATCAAAATATACATCAAAAGCTCTCCTAAATATACACAGACCCAAGCATAAAGCTTCAGATCAGATAAGCAAATTTCTCTTTTCAAATATCCATTATTTTAGGTTACTGATCAAGCTGGAAACAGAGTAATTTATTCTACTGGGACCTTTCTTGGGTCACTACACACAGTGTGATGATCTGTGATTATAAAGTGCTACCGGTCAAATCCTGATAGGATGCTCTTAAACTATCATAAAAGAAAGGTCATCAGGCCTCCAGTCCTGAGGGTCTGTACTGTCCCTTCGTCCTGCCCACTGCTTCTTTAATCACATATTTTATGTTCCTCATACACAATTATGTATTGCAGACTGGTACCTTATGCAACCATGTAATGGGCTTTGATGGCTGTTACTATTAAGGAGCTTTCCTCACAGTAGGAAAAGTCCGCATTGCTCATATATGAGACTTCTGGACTTCTTTCACTGTCAGGATGGCATAAACAACTGGAAAATCCTAGTTTGGCCATGCACTCTTAGCAAATATTTGTAACTACAAAATACAACAGGTATTTTATATTGTATCATTAATTACCCAGAAAACTAATAGTCAGCATGTCTACTGCCTGCAATTAGGAGCCATGTGCATTTTATCGTCTCGCATTTCAGTATGATTAATTTAATTTTTTTGAAATTCACTTACATTGGAAAATAAACCCAAACAAAAAACCAAACAAAACAAACAACTAATACAAACAACAAACCTTCTCAGTCACTGGACTGTATATTTGCAAACGTGGGGCTTTGCAAACCTGATCTCATAGTGGCATAATTATAATATTGGTTTCATGACTCATTCAGTGACTACATGCTAACTGGCCACTCCTTGTCACACACTATTTGCCAACACAGTGTTTATCTAAACCACAATGTGCTGTCCAAAAAGCACATGCTGTTAAAAATGCATTTAAATTAAATCACGAAGTTGCTCCTTTCTTTTTTTAACATCCCTATGTAATTTCTGCATACGTAACATGAATACTGAAGTTGCACATTCTATGAATTGTAAAATCAAAACAGTATTTGATTTATTTTCACATCTCCATTATATTTATAGCCAGATTTAAGAACAAACCATTAAAAAATACTAAGTGCCTTCAGACCTGCACTGACTTTGGAGAAAGAATATTCTTTCTCCAAAGACAAAGAACTGTCGTGGTTTAAGCCCAGCTGGTAACTCAGAATCACGCAGCCGCTTGCTCATTCCCCTCCTACCTCCCCCCTGCTCCCTGAGGGATGGGGAGGAGAATCAAAAGAATGTAACTCCCATAGGCTGAGGTAAGAGCTGCCCAGTAACTAAGGTATAACACAAACCACTGCTGCTACCACCAATGATAATAATGATAAGGGAAATAACAAGGGAAGAGAATACAACCGCTCACCACCTGCTGACCAATACCCAGCCCGACCTGAGCAGCAATCGGGTCATCCTAATGCCATCCCTGAAGTTTGTTACCACAAACTGACCACAAAGGGTGAGATGCTCCCTAGAACTGACATAAAGCTACATACATTTCCTGTTGTACTACTGAAGAAGAGAGGATTGAAGAGAGAATGACACAGATTGCTGGGGCCTTTATCAAATCACACTATCCTTGCTCTACCAGATTTCTGTCTATCACATTTCCAGTCCCCGTAGGAAAGTGAAGTGAGTTTTCTTCACTGCCATAATTTTTTCCACGAGGTTGTATCACGCAAGATAGAATGTACATCAGCAATTTAGTACTCTGTCCAGCATTTTTCCCTGCAACAACACTGAAATTACTCAATCTTGAACAACAGAACCGTAAAAAGAAGCCCCGGGCCAAGGCCCTTCCCTGGGGTGTTTCAGAAACTTCCTTCTGTGTGAGGCCACACAACTCAGCCCCACAGCATACAGACATTACACAGATATTCAAGCTTTCCAAAATAACTGGTTCATGGAAGGAGCACAGAGCAGACATTTCAGTGGTCTTCTAAAAATGATGATAATTTTTATTTATCTCCTCTTAAGTTTTTAATGAATAAGTGATACTGTCCCAATTATAGATAACTGGCTTACCCAAAGGCTTTGGAACTCATCTAGAAGCTTCTTTCTCTATTTCAGACCCTGAAAATTCTGTCAGTACATATGATTTATAAAATTAATCACTGTAATTTTAAATGATTGCTTAAGATCAATGTTCTACCATATGAAGCCAAAAGTATTAAATTTTTAAAAAAATCAAGTACAAGCCTATTCTCATGATGTTTACAGCACAGCTTCGCAATCTGAAGATACTTGGAAAGTTCAGATAACAACATAAAGTTCAAATAAACAGCAAAGTTGGGTGCTTTTTAGAAATTAAATTCAACTTCCTGTAAGTAATAAACCAAAGCCAAGTTGGAGAGAAGAGAAAAATAATCACAGAATTAGAGAACGGTTTGGGTTGGAAGTGACCTTAAAAATCACCTGGTTGCAACTGCCCTGCCGCTGGCGGAGACACCTTCCACTAGATCCAGTTGCTCAAAGCCCTGCCCAAACCTGGTCATGAACACTTGTTTAAGTTGTACTTAAATACTGATCTGTATTTATTTTTTTTACCATTGTCCTGGTTTCAGGTGTAACAGTTATTTTTCTTCCTAGCAGCTAGGGCAGTGCTGTGTTTTGGTTATTTTGTTATAGCTAAATAGCACTTTACAGTTGCTCATGCTCTGCCATCAGGAGGGGCACAGGAAGCCAGGAGAGAGCAAAGACAGGACACTTGACCCAAATTAGCCAAAAGGGTATTCCATACCACAGCACATTATGCCTAGCATATAAACTGAGGTGAGTTACCCAGGAGGGATCAATTGCTGTTTGGGTCGGGCTGGGTATCAGTCAAGGGATGGTAAGCAATTGTACTGTGCACCACTTGTGTTTTCTGAGCTTTCATTTCTATTTTTTTTTTGCTGTTTCCTATTATCATCACTGTTATTGTTGGTATGTTTTCTATTATCACTATATTTACTTTATTTTAGTTATTAAACTGTTCTCAACTCTACCTGCATGTTTTACATTCCTTTGATTCTCCTCCCCATCCCATTCGCAGAAGGGGAAGGGAGCTAAGTTAGCAGCCACGTGGCGCTGGGTTACCGTCTGGGTTTAAACTATGATGCAACTGCAGCAAGCTGCTGCTTGTAAGACCATTTAACTTAAGCCAACTTACTAGTTGCATGTAGCTGCCATGCACAGTTTGATCTACACAGTAGCGCACAACTGCAAAACTAATGCAACTGCTACAAATATACACTGACAGCTACAGAATTGACATTCCTTGACAAAAGATATGTAGATGATAGACCAACTTCCAGTGTTTTATTTAGGTTTAGTACCTTCTACTCAGCAACTGTAAGGGTGGTTGAACACTATACTAGCTTTGCTCAGGTAGGTTGTGTCCGTCCATCCTTGGAAACAAGTCAGAATGAAGATGGCTCCGGACAAGCTGCTCTAGTTGATGCTATTTTGAGTAGCATTTAACTTGACAATCTCAACAGTTCACTTAGAATTAAGAGAGTGGTTGAGGTTCTAAAGAGCTCTCAGAAACCCAGTTGGGGGCAAAGGAGACTTCTGTGTTTTACTGACTTCTAAAGATGATGTCAAAGAAATAACATTTTTTTTTCTTTTTAATTAATTCCCTTACATTCTTCTAGAACTAGCACTTCTAGGGACAACTAAAGTTACCCTACTGAGACCAGCCTTCATATTTGAGATGCATCCTATGATGACGTTTTTATCTTCACCTATGACCCTAAAATGAGCCTGACTTGCATTACAGTATAGTAGAAAATCAACGGGGGAAAAAAAAAAGAAGAAAAAATAGCAGCTGGATGTTGGAAAAAACCCACACACAAAACAAAACAACAAAAAACACACAAGGGAAGTACTTCCTCTTACATTTCTATTTTTAGCACTAAGCTTGACATGACCTTGAATTTCCCATGATATAATCAGACACAAATATGCACATTTACTGATGGGATTTTACTGATTACTGGGGAGGAGGGATCTCCTACTTTGTACCCCTCCATTGTACAGGGTAGCTTTGTACTCTGATTATGCCATTACAGTATTCTAGACATGGTTTTTTTAAAAAATCCTCAAAACTGATGCATTCCACGCTTAAAAATATTCCACACTTAAAAGTGCTTCTCATTTATATATACTCCATTGGCATTATACCTAGTATATAAGGGATCATTTTGTAAATAATGCATTACAATGTCTTCAGAAGACACATGACATGACACTGCACTAAACGGATGAACCAATTGTCACTCTAACAGAAACATTTCACAGCATATATAACCTCTGATTTTTTTTTCCCTTTAGCAGATGCCAAGCAGACAATGAAATCACCATTTTTCTCTATAATGAGGTTTTCCCATGCTGAAAAACATACAATTATGGCATAAGAGTATTTATTATTAAAGAAAACTAGAACAAAAGAAACATTTCCATGCAATACAGTATGCAGAGCAAAACAACTGTTGATACTAGCAAAATTTTGGTGCTGTTCAAAGAATATTTTTCATTTCCCCACTTAATGCTATAGGTGGGCTGAAGAATAAAACACAAGCTCCTTATTCTTCAGCCTAGCTATAGGCATTTCTCAGTTTTGTATGTAAAGAACACATATGAGGTAAGAACTTAAAGGTTCAAAAATGTGAACAAACCCCCAACTCTTACCCATTGCAAATATCACCCACATGTGACTTAGCTTTAAGAGTCATTAACTTTTGATCTGATCTAAAAATATTCTTTAAAAGTCAAGGGAAAGCCCTATTGTCCAGCCCTGTTCACCAGCAAACAAAGATCACTGTACTGAAGAACAGCTAATCAAACAGAAGTCAAAAGCAATTCAAGGACTTACAGTAGCAAGAATCATTTAGGGCTTCTCTTCAAGTGTCTGGACTGCAGCTCATAGATCATCAATTCAAACTCAGTTTAGTAGCTCATAGTCTACTTATATTAACATAACCCTAACCTTTCTGACACATTTATAGGAAATGTCCTATGGCTTTCTAACTCTGGTTTTGTGTGTTCAGCTTCAAGTATCTGTAGGGATTCAGGTGCGGTTCTTAGTAAAAGAGGCTAATTTTGCAAACAGGTAATTGTTTAAGGACTTAAGCAGAAAACTAATACATACAAATAAGCATAGATTATCACTACACAACAAAGCACTTTTTGAAGTTACTTCTTCAGACATTCTTATTGCCCAGTAAGCCATTTTGTACTGTCAAATGAGCACAACCCAAGCTACAGCACCTATAGGCCTTATGGGCTATAACAAAGGAAATGAGATAGGAAATAAAAGTACTCTGTTAACGGAGGCTGTCTGTCTGCAGGAAGCTTATTCATGTACATTAAGAACAAAACACTTCTGATACTATCAAAAATAGGATGCTGGGAGAATAGAATGTAATATTTTGGACACCTCTCCAGGGACATTCACTTTCATTTGGACAACTTATATGGAAGCAGAAAGCGGAAAAGTTAAGATTATTTATAAAACCACCTGGTCCTGTTTCGGAGACTTGAGCTGCCACACAGGTTGGAAGATTCATGCTACAATATCAAGAAATCACCCACGCGCCACCTAACTAAGGCTACTTAAAACTCACATATGCTCCCTAGAAGGCACGAGAGTGAGAGAAAGTAATTGATTCTACCAAGATGAATCACTGTCATGAATTTGGACATCAGTGAGAGAACCCAGCTCTGTGAGCCACATAAACAAATATTCAGGCATCAGGAGTACCTGCATCTAAAGACTTTACTGCAGCTCAAGATCAGAAGTTATTAAAAAACCAGTTCTGGAAGGAATGGTGTAAGACTTAAGCACCAGCATAAGTGACAATGACTTCACATGCAACAGATGAAAAAAAAACATTACTCACAAAATGTAGAGCTTAAGCCACTCAGCTATTCTTAACAAATACTATGATACCAGATAATGTAAGGTCCTCACAATTAAAATATGCAGAGAAATATGAACAAAATAAATGTTTTCTCTCTCTTCCCCATGTCATCTTGGTCCAACTGGCCATTTTCAACTGACTTTCATTTTGAAATGTAAGTATTTAATATTCCCCAGTGTACAGGCTGGGGGATGAAGGGATTGAGAGTGCCCTTCAGAAGGACTTGGGGGTGCTGGTGGATGAGAGATTGGACATAAGTGAGCAATGTACGCTTGCAGCCCAGAAGGCCAATTTTATCTTGGGCTGCATCCAAAGATGTGTAGCCAGGGAGGTGATTCCCCCCTCTACTCTGCTCTGGTGAGACCCCACCTGGAGTACTGCATCCAGCTCTGGAGTCCTTAGTACAGGAAAGATTTGGAACTGTTGGAGACAGTCCAGAGGAAGACCACAGGTCAGGCTGGATGTGGTTCTGGGCAATCTAATCTAGTTGAAGATGCCCCTGTTCATTGCAGGGATGCTGGACAAGATGGCCTTTGAAAGTCCCTTCCAATCCAAACTATTCTATGTATTTTCTACTGAGCAGCCTGGTCTAGTGAAAGGTGTCCCTGTTCATGACAGATGATCTTTAAGGCCCCTTCCAACCCAAACCATTCTATGATTCTATTATTCAGTTTTTGTTCTACAGGCATAATCTCACATCATTCCTTTCCTGATTGCTCACTTTCTCTAATATACTAGAAAAAGGGAAAGAGATAGGGTAAGTGCATTTGAAAATTGAATCATCACCATGACAGAATGAATCATAGAATGGTTTGGGTTGGATGGGACCTTTAGCTAGAAATCAGCAAAAAGCATCGCTGTTTTAAGCAACATAGAAGGGTTACAAAGTGGAAGCTCAAGCTGCCAGCCGTTCCATTTTCTTTGCACTTAAAGAATGGAAAGAAACCAACTCTCAGCTAATTTTTATTTCATAATTCTTGTCTGGTTTCAACAATTGGTATCAAACAAAGAGGAACCCAGCCCATCTGGTTATATATTTCCCGACAGCCTCTTCCCTCCAAGTATCCTCATTTGCTTCATTATACTCATTTTGTATAATGACACTAAGAAGACGCACTCAGAGTTCCAGGTTCCACTGGGGGAGGCTGATCTGTAAAAAGATGTTATTGTTACATTATTGTTAAAAGAGGTAAAGAGGTACTGGAGGAATAGCTTACTCTTCCCCCCCACCCCCACCCCCCTTTAACTTTTGCCTCTTACCATTCTGCTATTGCCGGCAATTGCTCAGCTTTCCCTAAGCAAAGTCTTGGGCACTTCCCGACAGACCTTCTCAGGCAAAGATCTGAGCTTGATCTGTTGCACCTGGCTGGAGATTCTCCAGTAATTTTATTTATCTCCAGGTTTCATAGTTTATGAGTCATTATGATAGAAATACAACAGAAAAATCAGAAACAGTTAAAAGAGAGGAGGAAGGAAGGTGCCTCTTCCTAGCTTCCATATTTCAAATCCCTAGACCTTTCTCATTCTAATTAGAAGAGACATTTCTAAGAATTGCTAATATCACACTAGCCTGATATCACACCAGCTGGTATATGGTTTAATCTCACCCAGGAACATCCTTTTTATCTAAGAATCAGTACAAATCCTCACCCATTAGGGCTGCAAACCCCTGCACAAAGCCCAATCTAGAAACTCGTGCATGATCCAAAAGCAAGGTAGTTATAATCCTGTATTAATCCTGTAACTCCAGGCATCAAAAATAAATTCAAACTACATCTGAACAGTGTATTTTTTTTTAACTCATGAATGCTGTTAAAACCTCCCATTTTGCCCTCAGTCACATACTGAAGATAGGAAAGTTTGGAATGGGAGACTTTTAGTATCAGGAAAAATAAAAAGAAATTAAAAACCCCATGACATGTATAGTGACATCTCTAGAAGTGAACAGTAAATAAAATAGCTGACTCTCAAGTCTGGAAAGCATTGTTTTAAAAGAAATCATACCTTTTAAAAAAATTGGAATAGTTACAATGTGCTTTAAAGTACCACAACTCAGTATGAAAAACTGGCTATAAATGTTTAAATTCTTGAAACAGTAGAACAGCCAGAACTCTCCTTTTTGCTAAGATTTATTTGACACAGTCTAAATCTTCCTTTTAATGCCCACTTAATTGACACACATTGTTAAAAGTGCACATTAACTAGAGAGACCATTCAAAATACCTGGAGAAGGAAGAAAGAGGAATTGTCCAATAGTACATTACACTAGTAGACTGAAAGACCGTGTGAAGGAATATTATTGTGATTAGTGACTAGCTAGAATTTGTAATGTCCCTCTTTCAATTGTGTTTATACAGGTCACGCAGTTTTCACTGGGACATTTTTCCAACTCACAAGTTGGAAACTGTCAAAGCTGCAGCGACAGAACTCAGGAAAAAAAAATAATAATGGACTAACATCAAGACCTCACATCAAAACATTATAATCAGGCAACTTAAATGCTTGGGTTCTCCATAAATTACACTCATCAACCTTTTTAATTACATTCCTCCTCTTTTTAGCATTAACTACTGAACAAAATTACACCACTTATGAAAATTAATATGACTTCCAATACTAGCACACTTTTGCTTTGCAAAATATTACTGACATATCCATTATTTTAGTTTTCAATGTAATTTCTACAAGCTGTACTAACAACTGTGCCTTTTTGTACAATGGTAAACTTGATTATGTTTTATTTTAGATTCAAGGTTGAGTATGCTAAAATAGCTTTAAGCCAAACAGGTGGTGTGGCCTTCATGCAAATATGACTGTGTTAACAGTCTATAATCATCTGTTTATGAAGTCGGCCACTGAGAGGATAACACTGATTTCTTCCCTGAAATATCTTGGACTTTGAAAACCAGCAAAGGTAAACACACGTAAATAAAACACACAATAAAATTTATCTATCTTTATGAGTGATCTATATTTTTTTACTTTTCTGTTTTCACCACATTTCCTTTATGTATAACACCAGCCACACTGCAAAGATCACATCTAATTTCACATGTCCCTTTATAGAGAACAAAAATAACTCAATTATACAGCAAAAAATCAGAGATGCACGTAACTGTTGAGGTTGGAGGGGCTTCTAGAGATCAATTAGTCTAATCTTCCCATAAAGGCAGCATCAACTACATTGGGTTGTACAATGCCTTGTCCAGCTGGGTTTTGGGGTCTCCAAGGATGCATACTCTACAGCTTTAAGCTTTTACCTTACTCAGCTAAACTGGCCTGCATTTGTCAGAAATTTTGATTTAAGTTTCTTATAGTCAGCATTTTGCTCAGGAAGGTGAAAGTTATGACAATGGCACAACTTCACAACCACAGCGAGGAGAAAGTACTGAAAAAAAAGGAACTTTCTACTACTACAGCTATTCAATCCTTCAGTTAAGCAGAAATTACATGTTTTCTGGTCCAGCAAGATTTTTTTTGCTGTGAGGACTCAATCTGAGGGCAAGACCATTTACATAGGCTATCAGATAATAAGTTAACATCTTCAAGTTGCTTTGAGGTTATCAAGCAATGAAGTGCTTTGGACAAACTCAAATTATTTAAGGTCAGAAATAAGTCTTTGTTATTTGTGTGTGGGGAGTGTATGGGGAGTTAGGGTGTTTTCTGCAGATGAAACATTACATATGGGACTGAGATCTGCTCACAGCAAGTTCCCACTACAGAAAGTAGTTGTGTCATCAAGTGTTCTATCCCTACACACTGGGTGGAAATTTTGGAAGAGAAAACTCTTGAACCTGAACAGTCAGTGCACTGGGTGGAGCACTTACTTTGCAGCACTGAATATTCACCTCTGGAACTGAGTTCAAACCCAAGTCAAACTGACGCAACAGAAATTCTCTAAACAGAGCATTAATAACAAATCTTCTAGTCAGAAATCAGCTTCAGGAGGACAATGCATTTTTCAGTTTGTTTAATTAGCTGTTGAACCATATGGTCAGAATATTTTACAGCTTTTGACATTCATTCAACAGCTCTATAGCAGTAAAATGTCTGTTTTATTTCTGCTAGTAACAATAATTGCAAGAGTCACATCATGAAACTGCTTAGCAGTACATTAGAATGCTGACATACTGTTAACGATGGTGCAGGCACAGGTGACCTAGCTGACTTGCAAGATAAAGAAGCCCCATCACAAGAGAATTTCTATCACTACAAAAACATGTATTAGGACAGATCACAGTCAAATATGCAAATTTAGTCACTCACTATAGCCTTGAATAAAGCTTTAGGCCAGCATGCTGACAGTTATAATACAAAATGAACCAGTGACTTTCAGTGTAACAAGTAAGAGACTTATATATCTCCAAACCCCGTTAGATCAGGTATAAAATGTCTTTCTTTATACATCATAGAGCAGTTTAATCCAACCTATGCTGTCCTCTCAGTGAAATTTGGTGTTCCCCTTCCCAAACTTAAAGCTAAAAAAGCTCTGATAAAAACCAGTACTACTACCAGAAAGGACTCTCTACATCAATGTTCATGTTTGGCCTTTAGGACAAAATTGAAGTACTTCAGTATTAACAACTTGCCATATTAACATATTCCCATATTAACATATGGGAGAATGGTCTAGGCAAAAGGCAGACAAAAAAATCCAGTTCCCCCTACTGTCCTTTACTGTAAAGATTCCCATTAAAATAATCAGAAGCAGTTTGAGAAACATCGCCTCTTTCATTCACCCCATGAAGACCTTCTGTTTTCATTACATGCAGAAATGAAAGACTATAAGGAATATCTTTTGGCAGACCTTTCTGATAAAATGAAGCATAAGGCAAAGAAACGCTGCAGGTCAGGCATGAAATGAACAAATGTGGCTCTGCTGAGTTTACAGAAGCGTGCTTTCCCTTTGATGAATTTTAAGGCTGGCTCTAAGAAAAAGTGCTTACTGATGGATTTTGTATGAGAAGGAACAATAGAAACTTGAGAAGAAAATGCTTCCAATTTCAAAATAAACATTTCAGAAGAAGTATTTTACAAACAAACGTACTTTCTTAGGAACAGAAAATTTCTGCCCTTTCTTATTCTCTAATCAGCCTCACAGAGCCTGAAGGAAAAGGCATGAATAAACCTAAGGCTGATTCTGCCAGTAAAGCTCTACATTTGACATTCTATATTCTGGCATTTTACAACTAGCTGTGCTCTGGCACAATGAAATGGCATGGCAAAATCTGATGATTTCAATTCAGTGGAAGATTTTAATAAGAAGCTCTTTCCTAAAGACATCATTTCATATTTATAGTGGTGCAAGAGGCATTAAAATTCACAGCAGCGATATGAAAAAAGTTTCTAAGCTACCAATTTTCAAAGCAATGTAAAGCAGAGGTAATGAAGAAAACAATGAATTTTAAGGCACATCTCAATAACCTTTCTACTGGAAAAGTTTTCTGTATTCTTCCGTTACACATTCCATTTCTGCCTAGGAGGACAATGAAGAATTAAAAAGAATTCCCAAAAGCTGCAGAAACAGGTATGGTTTTAAAAAAAATATTTAGCTGTCCACATTTGTTTTCCAAAATTGTTACTGATAAAATAAGCTGCCTTGGCAGTGGAGTCATGCTGTTAATGTCAAAGCTTTTATGCTCAACAAAAGGAGGAAGAGAGGCAAAGGTTTTATTTTTCTGCACCTGTACAGTGCCTAACACAAAAGGGTTTCAGCCTATCATAACAGACATCTACCTCTTGTGTTCTGATTGTAAGAGTATCGTATGTACATCAAGGCACCACATACTTAAAGTGCTGTTTTGGTTTGATGAGCTTTGAAAAGGATTACAAACACTCTTGAGTCCCCTGGATAGAATTGCTCCACTCACTGTCATGTTTTTCTACTACCCTCCCAAGCATTTGCTAATAGTAACTACCTTCAGAGAAAGATACTGCATTAGACAAACCTTTGATCTGAAAATTATAGCGTTTTTTATATTTATACTGAGAGTATCTTAAGATCTGTATTCATTTGGAATAAATATTATCTATCACATGCAACACATAAAATTTACACTGTACATATTCAGGCTACGGAGGGTCCCCAGGTTACCATTTCACTTTTCCTAGTTTTATTTGAAATACATATTTTGAAAATAGTGCCTGTCAAAACATCACAAGATTTACAGTGTTTTTGGAAGGTGTTATTTTGCCCTGTGAAAAGGACCTTCTTAAGAAATACCATGTAATTATTTAAACTGCTTAGTACCTGCAACCACAGAACAGTCAGTTTGACAGCTCCTGATATTACCATCAGGAACAGATTTCAAATATTTGAAGCTCCCTGAATTATACTTTAACTTCAATTTGTGAAGTCATAGATTAAAATACATTCCTTTCTATGGAAAACAACTTGTCTTATTATGCTACAGTAATATCCTGGAGTGCACTGTAGAAACAGACTGGGAAAAGTTGGAGATCTATGGCAATTGCTGTTATCTCAACAGAAGCAGGATAAAGCCCTAAAGGAAGTTTGCTTGTATTGATCAGTATACATCCAAAGAGTAATTATGAGAAACTGAGTTCTTATAAAGGGCTTTTATAGTGCCAATAAAACCTTATTCTGAACGAAGCATATTGCAAGACATTATATTTGCTGACTCAATGTTTCTGGATATGACTGCCTCTTTATTTGCTTTGATTCAATGGTTTGTGCAACTGCACTTAAACAGAACAGGGAAATGGTCTGGTTTAAAAACCAAATAAACACCCAAGCAAACATTTTTTAGCAAGAGTTTTTAGACAGAGGGGGTTTTAAGCTTATTAAGGTCTTTCTTCACTAATTAGTTTCAGGGCATTTTCATGCTACCACTCAAGTTTGAAAACTGAGGGGACTATAACCCCCATCTCAGAAAGGAGGGATAAAATAATCAGGAGCAAGTGCCAAGAATGTTATAAGATAACAACTTACACAGAGTTTGCCCAAAAAAATAGCAACGTGTACTACAGCTAAGCTCTGTAAGACCACATTTTTTGTATTTGTTAAGCATGTGCTGGGAAATGTAAAGATACAACTGAGAACAGAATTTGTCACATTTGAAAATGTACAGGTGAAGACTTTCAATGTCAAAAACATCTATTAATAACTGACAAAACCTGACTTTAAAACAGTATTCTGACAAAACCTGACTTTAAAACAGGATTCTGAGTTTAATCTAAATAATTTCAATATTATTGCTGCTATTCAAACTTCACTTAATTAGCAGTGAAGAATCCATAAGATTACTTCAAAAGAAATACAGCAAGACAAATAGCTGGACTCCTAGGAACTTTTGTCCAGAAAATATTAACGACTGTACGACTGTGATTAGATGTTTCTAACATGCAATTTCTGCAACACCCAACAAAGCTAAATATTGTATGAATAAATAACAAACTTCATTTTTACAATGATAATCCCTACCAAGAATGCTTACTATTTAGGATTTAGACACACTGAGTGGGTTTAAAAAAGTCACCTAACAAATGGGAGATTCAAACTCAAACTGAAATCTGTATAACTTTGTAATAAAGAGCTATTTTGTAGAACAGTGCGCATTTCAAAACAGACAGAAGCAGTAGTAAGAGTTTAAAACAGTAACAAAAAATACTCAGTCTTTTATCACAAAATGAACAACACAGAGCTGCTCCAAGCTCATTACTGAAACATCAATAATTATGGGGTTTAGGGTATTTAAAATTTCCTTTAAAACTGAAATATCACAAAACTGGGTGAAGAGGAAGGAAAAAAACAAATGTTGACTCCCAGAAAAACTAAAAACCTCAGAGCATAGCTCTCACCACACTTCCATAAATTTTAGTGCAGCTATTGATTTACAAAAGAATTTCCCAGATAAAGCAAAACATCTAGCTAGTGATTTATGACAATGGTAGGAAGTGCACTCAGAGCTGGGGCTGCTCCTGGAACTTTTGCAAGTACAGCACAAAAGACTGTGATACAATTTGCTTGTATGGGTGAGCGTATGATAAACACAGCAGGTCTGGTTCAGTGAAAAGAGAACAAGGAGTTGCCTTAACCAACCAGAATGTATTTAAAATTTTTTCTACAACTTCATCAAATACTTAAAATATGCAAAAATTACTTACAAGAGTAGCTAACATTTCTATCAGAAACGAAATGACCCTTAAACACCATCAGTTTCTGCCAGCGATTCATCTTTTGCAGAATCATTTTCTTTCTGGTTTTCATTTTTCCACATTTCCATGTTAAAATGAGATTAGCTCGTCTATGACCAAAAACTCCATATAATCATACCCGCCTTCTCTCTTCATTTTTGCAAGTCATGAAAGAAACCAATCCTA
Source organism: Psittacus erithacus (assembly GCA_009867235.2). Classification (NCBI taxonomy): domain Eukaryota; kingdom Metazoa; phylum Chordata; class Aves; order Psittaciformes; family Psittacidae; genus Psittacus; species Psittacus erithacus. Next base: position 63,484 of record WYDI02032272.1, read on the forward strand.
TGGATAAAGTTGTAAGCTTTGAAAGACAACATTCAGCACATATGTGCATCTTGCTAATTGCTGTTACTGTTGATCCTGAGATCAACACTTAATATTTCTCAGGATCAGAGCCTTAGTGACTTCACGGGGACTGAATCATATTCGTTATTGTTAAAAGCAAACAGTATGAAACAGAAATTAAATAGAAAGGATACTGTAAATAATGCCTATTTAGTTTCCCAATTGGTTGAAGACTGTACTAGAAGAGAGGTATTTTGGCACATACTGCACATGCAGCACTACAGATAAGTCCAAGCAGAATTCTCTGGGGATAGAAGCTGTCCTTTTATTAAATGATCACACCGACTATCAAAGTGAATATGTAGTATCCATTCACAAACATAAGCCTTGTTACAATAAAACAAACTAGAAGTAATGGCAATGAAAATTTAAACAGACTATTTTTGAAATTCTTGAGGAAAAATACTTGCAAAGGACCCTGCAGCAAACACACAGAATTAGTAAGATAACTGGAAATGTCCCTTTGTAAATCTGGTATTAAACAGACCACTTGTTTAGTTTTCGTTTGGCATTAACAATTTCTCCCCTGAGATTCAAAGTGATATCATCACTTATCAGCCAAAAGATGCATCAGAACTGTTCTAATGAAATCAACTTTCTCCAAGACGGAAGTTTACGACTGAAAGAGCCAGTTCACAATTCTCCATCAGGAAAGAATAAACAGCTGTAACATTTCACTAACTGAAATTTTATACCAAATTTTGTAAGTTTTATATCTAATAATACAATTCAAAAAATACAAATAGAAGAAATCTAATCTTGGAATTAAGATAAGATCTATCACTTGACAGGTTGTATAGGATTTAAACATAGCATCACAGAAATATGACATTATTCTAATGAATGGTCTCAACACAATTGCAGACTGCACAGCCAACAAAAAAGCAATAAATAATGTTAATGAAATTGTATTCAAGAAATCCTCTGGCAAGTTGATTGTTCTAAATCCAAAGTGATGTTTCAAAAGCTATTGGAACAGTCAGTCCCTTATTTTCCTGTCTCATATTAATTCAAATCAATGTGCTGAAAGTACATCAGTTGCATTGTAATTTCTTAATGCTGCTGTCAGTGGCAAAAGGCAACATATTCTCCCTACCATAAAAAGTTAAATCACTAACTCTTTAGCAGCAGCAAAGAGTAAAGCTTTGAAGGCTTTTATCTCTTAAAGGATATTTTTAAAAAAACATAGATTTACAAGTGCAAGAGGGACACACAGATACCAGAAAATACATGGTGTAGTATGAGGCGTCCCTGCCCATGGCAGGAGAGTTGGAACTATGATTTTAAGGTCCTTTCCAACCCTAACCATTCTATGATTCTATCAGATACACATTAAAAATGGTTACCAGCAAGCTTCTATTCCATTTATCAAGCATTATTCAGTGGGTTCTGTATAAAAGTACATCTAGGAGCTGACTTAGCAGAGAAGGCACAGAAGACTGCAATTCTCCCCCACAAGCACCATGCAGTGCTGTGCTAGAAGACTGGAGGCACTAACACAATTGTACAAACCCCATGTCTGTTCCTACATCAAAATTCAAAACAAGTTACTAGGCAATGAAGTATAGCAGATTTCACATCCGTATGAAATACTGAATACAAGAGATGTCCAAACTTTGTATTTACATATCTAACTCTGCAGAGTCTTGGTAGACCACCATGTAAGGTAAAGTAAGAGCAAGAAAGTATGAACGAACACTTACTTGTCTTCTGTGACCAATTATTTGCCAGCAATTGTCCCACAATATGCGTGTGAATCTACATAGAGAACCAATTCAGACTGGGGCCATATATGTTTATTAGACCCACATTCATAGTTCTAAGGGAGAGGAGCAATAGTAACAATACTAGAAGGAGAAACTGTTAAGTGTTTCATACTTCCTTAATTAATTCCTATTTACAGCAACGTTTCCCTGAAAATAAACAACAGAAGATAGAGGATTTATTACTCAATGTTCACACCACCTTTTCAGCCTATGAATTACCAGCAGAGCTGCCAGCTTTTCAACACAATCACAGCGTACTTTCTCTGTGCAGAAATGCTTTGAAAATCTTTGAATATACTCTTGTTTTTTCCAGTAACAAATATGCACCTCTCCAGCAAAAGATGCTGAGCCCTTTGCTGCAACTTTGGCTGTAACTCTGGCAGACTTCCAGGGTTTCAGCAACCTTCAAAGCAACCTAGAATCAGCAGGCAACTTGAAAAGTTCTCAGCCTCTCCTTGGGCTCACACATTGGCCTCAGACAATTATATAAATGTAAACACAATAGCAATTTTTTCCAGTTTGCTTCTAAAGCACATTTCTATTTTAATTTTGTTTGTTAGGCATTGGCTGCTCTGCAATGTGAACCATTGCACTGTGAGGGTAAACAACAGGGAGATTCACTACAAAACTGCACTGATCTAAAGCAAAGACCTTGTGAAGATGCATTATCCTTGTATCATCTTAAAGAGATACTAAGTTTTCATGTTAGAGTTGAGAATATATCTGGATTTTTACTTGAATATTCAGCAAAAGTGAAAATCACAAAAGATATGGACTACCATTCAGTCCACAGACCAGCCAGGCAGCCAGTTTAAACCCTTCAAGGAAATCTCCAAGACTGCTAAGCCAGAGACACCTTTGCTGCAGAGAGGGAGCCAAGTACGGTAGCAAGTACTGAAAGAAAGGTGCAACTTAAAAATACGGATATAGGCAGACACAGGTAAAATCCTAACTTTCCACAATAAACTTTTACCTTACTTTATTTGAAGTGCAACATTTTCTCCTCTTTCCTGAGTACAGTTTTACCTTGAAACACCTTTCAACTGGTCAAAACACCAAGGTTCTATTTTTACAATATACAACAGTTGAATCTATTTTTTTTAATGAGCAGTTGGTCTATTTTTATGACATGGACCAAAACAAGATGCTGAAGAGTGGCCAAGTACTTTTTTGGGGTTTTTTGTTTGGTTGGCTTGATTTTTTTATGTCTTTTGATCTTTTGACATTTCAAAGGTCTAGTGATATTCACTGTAAGTTTTGTGGGGGTTTTTGTCTGACTAATTGTTAGTAATGAAACTGCAAATACACACTTTACATTTAGAAAGACTTAGGTACGTTTTATGTTACCAAAGCAAGGACTCCATGGTTCATTGTCTTGTCTTAGTCTGTAAAAGTGAATAAATTGGTAACAAACCTTATTCCTTAAAAACACAACTGCCACAGACCTCTAAGCCATTTACAACACCTAACTACAGTAAGATTTTACACTAAATTCTTGTTAATCCTACTGAATTTCTAAGTTACTGGCAGCATATTTACTACGGCCAGGATAAAAATGCTCTATCAGTGGGAAGTAAAATAATCTGCCACCTAAAGTAGTATTCATTAATTTTAAAACTAAGATCTCCCAAACAGAAACAGACAAATCCTATCATCACCTCTAACTGTACTGTGTTTCCATGTCCAGGGAAAGCTTCCTTTATTTCTGTTAGCACATACCAACATTTGTTTTCCTGCACAGCAATCTGTGCAATTTGTATTGTTTCTCTTCTGCACAATTAAATTATTATTCTCTTTCCTGGATATTTGAAGACAAAGAGTTTCTATGTAATCTTAAGGAACAGATGAACCAATCCATTTTAAAATTAAGCATAGTCACCTCTGTTTCCAACAGCCATCTGAGTTTTAGCTGATTTCATAGTTAACACAAGAAATTAAAAACTGGTAAGAGAAAGGTTATCTCCTGTCTGAAGGGACTTCTTGGATTGCCTTGACTGTGTTCATTAGTTTTCTCAAAGGCTTTGCATCATGCATCTCACATGATGAGGTTTTTTGCTTTCCTTACTAGTTAAATTTGATCCAAAAAAAATCTCAGTTCACAAAAGATAGTAGCCAGTGTTGCAAGACTGAGCAATAGAGATAAGGTTTCTTGAATAGAGTAGGTCATATTAAGCAGGACTTCTGATTTTCTACTTTAGGCACAAGTACACACATTTAACTAACAGATATTGGATTGGCCAACTATCCTTTCTGTACAAGAGCAAACATAGATTCATATTCATTTTTGCAGGTGCAGTAATGTGTCAGCCAAATGAAAATTCAGTTTTCATTATCTTCAATACACAAAAAGATTCATCTAATATTGTTGTGCCTGTTAAACTTAATAATCAGAAGTAACTGGCTATTATTAATAAAGTAAATGTTTCTTCATGCTTTTCATAAAAACAAATGTTACTTTACCAGTAATAATTATTATGTGTCTCCAAAAAGTATTATATGATGAAACCTTCTAGTGGCCTGGAAAACTACTTTTCACCAAAACTGCAGCTTCTATTCTAAAAATTAACCCCCAAAAATATAAATATTTTTGTTTTGTGTTCTGAATGTATTGATTTTAAACTAGAAATGGAACCTAATTGCAGTGTATTCTTAATCTCTAAACAAAAGATCAGCACTGTAATGCAAATATGTTAGATGTAAAAGCTAACCAGAAATCCAGTTTTAATCTTGAGGAATAAGTCCCACCCATTTTAGAAAATCCTTTTAAGCTTTTAAAAATTTAATTCCATTTGTAAAAATTGCCTGTTCTTTATAAATGACAGTAATTCATTATTTTCAAAAGACTAATTCATCATAGCTGAATTCCTGGAACTCAAAAGACACTTTTAAAACTGCTGTTCAAGCTTTCATCACTTTAATCCGAGCTTTATTTTACTATAAACCACAGCAAATAAAAGAGAAATACCTGGACAACACATGCACAGGGACACAAACATGCACGCCTACCTCCATCTTAACTTAAGGCAGTTTTTAATGAAACAGTTAAAAACAACAACACAGATGATATATAATATGTATTTTATTTTCTTTTCTCCCTTAATGAAAACTGACACAGGGTCTTGATTCTTTGCCCTTGCTACAAGTGACACTCCCTTTCTCAGTTTATGCAATAAGTGAGTGAACAATATGAAAGCTTCGCCCATGTTAGGCTGTGAGACTGAAGTCATACCATTACCCTGAATCTACAGATGCGCCTTTAAAACGTTGCAAACAATGGGGACACACTGATCATTAGCAAGTTACTCCCTTCAGGCAGCAGAACAGCTACATGAAAGTGAGTAGCCTGTGACCTTCAGTTTCTTCAAAAATGCCAGAAATCTCTGTGAATCACAGTCACATGAAGATTGCTTTAAGAAAGTACCATTTCTGCCACACACAGCCTCCCAACAATAGTTGTAGTTTTGGCTTTTCTTACTCAGAGCAATGCTGTATTAAATAGGACAACCAAAGAGCGACAGTAAATCCTAAAATAATTGTTTCATGTCTGTTTTGGGCCTGTGATGGAAAAAAGATGTGTCTGGACTCCATGGACAATACAAAATACTGGCAAAATAGCTTGAAGTTTTCCTAGCTGTAAGGCAGCTTTAAAACACTAACAGCTAAACAAAGAAGCCCCACATCTTCTCAAATAACTTCACATTTTTCTTTTTAGCATTGCTAATTCACTTTCTCTGAGTGAGGGGAAAAGGTATTTTTCTCTTTTCTACTGGCCCCAAATGAATTACAGTAACTAAACAAAACTGGCCACTTAAAACTATCTCGCTCACCACACACATCCATCAAAGCAAGATTTGAATGTAAATTAATTGCATGCCAGATTAGCAGAAAAACAACCACAGCTGCTCTTAGGACATACAATACAATAAACAACATATCTGGACACCCATCTAACAATAGTTGGAGGCATTCTGTAACAGAAATGAACATAGTACTGAGACAGCTCATGAGGCTTCATCAAAGAAGTTGGATTAATTCACAATAATTGTGGATTTGTTGTTTTAAACAATCCATAGCACTTCCACGGAGTATTTCTCAAGCCGTGCAACATTTCCTAGCCTTTCTCATTCTTTCATAGCAATTTATCAGGGAATTGGTCAAGCTACTACACTTATAGACTTGAACTAAGTAAAGACAAAACAAAAAAAACAAAACCCACAACTTAATCTTGGTATTAATGGTTTTATACCTTGTGTCTCTAAAACCATAGTCGATGACATTTTAACTTTCGTAGATAACAAATTCCATGGTAAAAATTATCCTGTTGGTGTGCTATAACTGGAAAGCTAACTCTGTAAACACATTCATCATGTCTAAGAGGAAAAAAAACCCTGCAGAAATAGAAAATACTTGACTAGAGAGTAGAAATGGGCATTTGTGAAACATGTTCAATTTTAAAAATAATTTTGTCCTTTCTATACATTTTGCAGTCACCAGTGGAAAATTCCTACTATTTGTGAAGTTGCAAGACTATAAATCAAACAAAATAGGAAACATCTCCTCAAGCCCTCAATAAATAGGGTACAGCTGCAATAATAATATTGTGGAATTAAAGGTTTGGCATATTAATCTTACAAACACCTTAAAAGATTAACAGTCATCACTGTAATTGCGTTTTAATGTGCAATAATACAGTACTGTTCTACTTGGCAGCTCCCAAGTTTAAATTAAGAATTATTTGGTATATTTGAGCATTGTTTACATTTAATTTTAGACTAGCTAAGATTGGTCGCGTGACCCTAGTACTAGGTCAAATAACAGACCTTCTAGTGTATTATGTGATTTAAAGTGAAATACCATCTGAGCTAAAATAAGGAAGCTGAAAAGGAAAGAGGAAGCAAGTTCAGGAGGCTTCCAACATGACTGATTGTACTAAATCAGCTGAACAGAAAAGTGAATAAAATTCCTCATAAGATACAGGCAGGATGTTTGTCCAGTTTTACAAAATGATGCTCAGCTATCGCATGCACAGTTTTACCACTGCACGATTTAATTCTCACTTTTAGTGCGACAGCAGATGATGACATCTTTTCCATCAGTCCTTGAAACTAATGATTAAAGAACAAGTGACATGCTTTTGTTATTTGAAACTTAACCCAGGAATCATCAGTCCTCACTTGACACAAAAGGAGAGCAAAGTCCCATCCAAAGCCAAACTAAGATTTCCTGGTGACTTGTAACTGGGCAAAGAATAAACATTTACTTCCACAGAGATTTCACCAGAAACAGGGAATAAACAAATGAGAAACTCTTAAGAAAGAAAGGGAGAAGAGAGATACCAGCTACAGTAAAACTCTCATGGCTGAGACCAATAATCTTACTGTACCCTTTATCTCAAAACAGAGAATAAGAACCATAATAGGAACCAAGCTACCAAACACATTGTGCCATTAAGCATGTAAATCCATTAACATCATCTTTTGTTGACACTCTAATGACCATTCACCTCTACTGTGACACTAGCAATATTATTTGTAATAATTCTATTGCTAGTGACATCTCATATGAGACAACATGAACAAAAAAATAGCAAAAGATGATACCTCAGAAATTACTGAATCAAAAAATAAGTGTGTGAATTTACATTTTTACTGCTGGTCTCTAGGGTATTCAAAATGTCCTGAAATGCATGAACCTTATGTCAGTTACTGTCTAGGAAACAGTAACCAGATGGGTGGGTATAAATACCTATGCACATTAATTCTTCATACCACAACCATCTATGATTTTGTAAATGCTGTAAATCTCTACCAAATAGGCACATTTTTTTACATTCACAAGATTGCCACCTCCAATCCAGATATCCACAATAAATACATGTGGGAAACTATCAGAGTGTCAATAAGGGAAAGCTAAAGCATAGAGGTGGTGTTTAGTTGCTCAAAGTTAGACGCAAGCAGTTAAAAGTGGAGCTCCTCTTGGATCATTACTGGGGTCCACTAGTATTCAGTATCTTTATAAATGATTGATGGAATGAGTGCACACTCACCAAATCTGGAGATGACATCAAGCCAGAAATAGAGGTAGGTACAGCAGTGATAATTTCTGATGTAGGAAGAGAAAGCTTAGCAGGCTGGAAGACTGAAGTAACAAGAAATGCATGAGGTTTAACAAAGATAACTGTAAAGTGTTGCATGCGCGATAGAAAGACCCAAGCAGCAAGATCTCATTAGTTAGAGTGTGGCTTTAGAAGTATAGGGTGGACAGAAAGCTGAACTTGAATTGGCAGTTGTCCCATTGCAACACTGAAGGTGAACCATGTCCTGGGCTGCATCAAGAAAAGTATAGCCATTTTATCAAGGAGTGTCATGATTTCCCTTTGCCACACCTGGAACAGTGACCCCCACTTGAGTTCCCCCATTTCAGCAGAGACATTGTAAAACTGAAGAGGCCCACAGAGGGCTACCAAGATGGTAAGACAGTTGGAGACCTTGAGGCATGAAGAATGGCTGAAGGAACTGGATTTGCTCAACCAAAGGAAGAGGTTTGAAGGATCTGATCAACCTTGCAATACTTAACAGGTATTTACAGAGAAGATAGAAATACTCTTTTCACAAGGATAAATGGTGACAGGATAAGATGAAATGCACACAAGCCACTTCAGCAGGCAATCCAAGTGTGCATAAGACAAAAATTCCTCTTTGTAAGAATAAATCAACATTGCAATAGATTGCATGGAAAACTGCGGGAATACCTTTGGTCCAAGCTGCACCCTATAGAAAGCTTTTATCTTGTTCCAATTCTTGCTCTTACCAAAATTCTAAGTGGTTGGGGGGGGAGGAGGGGGATGGGGAAGGGAGAAATCACCCAAATCAGAATAGGTAATTTCTAAATATTATTTTACAATGTACTGTGGCTACCTAGACTTTTGGTGAGAGTAGGGCAGTTAGTTCATTCCATACTCACATGTTTAAAATAGAACCTTCTTCCTTCATGTAAACAACTACAATACAGTTCAGTTCCATTAATCCCACAAAGATCTAAACTGCAACTGAAATACAAGATTCAAGTCTTTCACTAACAAACTTTCCCAGATGGTTTCTATAAGAAACTGTCATGTGAAATTCACTCAACAAAGAGTTCAAACTCTTAAACTGAACTTCCCCTTCACTCCAACATACACTCCAAGTTTTTTAGATGTTTATAAGCTTTCTGCGGGGTTTTTTGTTGATGAAAATTGTTTTATTGTTATTTGTTTGGCAAAACTGAGGTATTTAAGCAGTCAGGCTCACAAATTGAACTACATGTCAAAGTCCATTTCTTTAATCCGCATCCATTAAAATCATATTTATTTAAATCATATAGTAGTGGCTTAACAAGCTGAAATAAATTAATGTCAAATCAGAGCCAAACTCTGCTGGAATCATTTCAAACACACTGATTGGACATACAAAGAGAGAATCCCTTTTGTACTGTGTGCCAGTGAAGTTCACTACTCAGATGCTTTCTGCAACACTGGCCTGACTACAGCTTCTTTAAATGAGTAGAAATCTTTTTATTGACATCTTGGGCTTTGGATTAGACCTGTATGTATTCATTTACTTTATCAAACACTCCAGTTTCTCCCTACCTTAACAAGTATCTAGTAGTTACTAAAGAAAATTACACTCAATGTAAAGAAATATATTTTGCAGCATATTCCAGGATAACCAATACGAAAAAATTATTAAATCTGAGGAAGACTTTGCCTTCTTACATGAAACAGCCCTCTAGCATGATCTTTTACTGTATTATAAACTTAGAAGTTCAAGAAATACAAGTAAATATTTACTCAAAGAATACTTGTGTTTTAATTATTATTAAATCAGTTAATGCTTTAATACTTTTTTCCTATTTCCCTTTGATAATTACCACACTGTATTCTTGACTTTGTCTCTAATATTTATAACAACTTCATGACTGGAAGCTGAGATTCTTCAAATTTTATTTAACCAAGCTCTGAATTCACAATGATACCATGCAACATTTTTCCAATTCTTTTCCAGAAACTATATAAATATTAAATAGGTTTAAGCTTTGTTGGTCTCCCCCTGTAAGCTAAAAAATAACATACACCATAAAACTAAACCCTTAAATCAACTTGTCAAACCCATTTAAAAATTAGTAATGCTATGACAGGGTTTGAAGATACGAAAGATAAGACCTAAAAACCTGACTAGCAACATAACGGATGGGAAACACCAAAAAATCTAGGAGCAAAGTGCAATTAGTGGAGAAAGAGCTACACCTAATAAATATGGACAACTAATTTCTCTGATGAGAGCAGCAGTTTCAGTCCCCAGAAATTTTTTTACCAACAGAATATACAGCCCTGACTTTTTACACCAGGAAAATTCAAAGACAAGAGTCTTTGAAGAAGCAAGACCTTCAAGCCTTAATTTACAAAGCTCAGTAATATTCAGTGAACGCTTGAGGCCATCAATTAGACAATTTTGGATCAATGAGTCAATCTTATAAAATCATAGAATCATTTGGGTTGGAAAGGACCTTAAGATCATCAAAAGTTCCAACCCTCCTGCCATGGGCAGGGACACCACACACTAAGCCATGTCACCCAAGGCTCTGTCCAACCTGGCCTTGAACACTGCCAGGGATGGAGCATTTGCAACTTCCCTGGGCAACCTGTTCCAGTGCCTCACCCCCCCCAACATAAAGAACTTCTTCCTTATATCTAACCTGAACTTCCCCTGTTTAAGTTTGAACCCATTACCCCTTGTCCTATTGCTACAGTCCTTGATGAAGAGTCCCTCTCCAGCATCCTTGTAGGCCCCCTTCACATACTGAAAGGCTGCTATGAGTTCTCCATGCAGCCTTCTCTTCTCCATGCTGAACAGCCCCAACTTGCTTAACCTGTCTTCATACAGGAGGTGCTCTAGCCTCCTTATTTTCTGTAAGCATAGGAAAGTATATAGACCCATATAGATGAATCCTATTTATAATTTGATAGCATTCTGGAGAAATTTCTCTAAAGTAATTTTTTCTTATTTTTATGGTAAATAGCCCTATTTTTTCCCACTGCCTTGCAGGTATGATATAATTGCGTATTAAAATCAACATTATATCCACAAGCAAATAACAATCTAATAAGGAGGTTTAAAATGTTAATATTAAGCTCTGTGGGGTTTCCAGCAAAATAGACATTTTTTCTCATCTGCTAGATATGCCAAAAAAGTGGTTTTCAGTTTTTCTGCAAAATAAGCTTAAAGCTTTACTGGTGAAACTGCTGTTTGCTTTAAGCAATGGGAGGGAAAACCTCCATTGGATTCCATCAGTCCTTTAAGGAATCTTGCTGGACATCTAGCCTGCCCTTGAACACAGTGCAAAATGGAAAAAATTCCCATCCCTCACCACTCCCTGCTTCCAAAACCAGAGAAGCAACAATAAAACCTACCCGATATATCCCAGGAATATAAGGGCTCAACTAAAATAGGGGTACAGTGTTGGTTTCACGGTCTTTGCAAGTGGGAATGCTGGACTGTCTTATTGCTTTGGGGTCTAAACTGCTCTGATCTGCTATTACACTGGATTAGTATGTCAAGCAGAAACCATGTGCGACTTCTCATGTTAACAGTGCTAATAGATTCAATGATGTTTTTAAAAGGTCTTTTAGTCTGTCTCACATCTGACAGTTTAAACCACATTCCATTCAAAAAAATTAATCTTTCCTCATTCCCAGACTTCAGATTTTTCCTCTGCCTTGCTTCTATGTCCAAGCACTGATCTTTTCAAATATTAACACAGATTTCAAGTTATACTCTCTCTTTCCAAGCAGGAGCATCAGGGTACAATTTAATGTGTAAGCAATGAGTAATGTCCTCTAAGAGCAATGGATGCAAAACAATGTATCGTTTTTACTTCCTGCCAAAGAATATCTATGTATTAATTCTATAATGTCCCTGCCGACTACATATGTACATTGCTATTATGCTGACAAAAAAGTCTTCAATCCTAAAGGCCATGTATGTGTCATCTTTAAATTCTGAACACAAATCAGGACATAGGGAGAGCATTGAATAATGATTTGAAATTTTTTTCAGCAGCAGAACAGCAAGCAGGAATAAAACAAAACACATACTAGATCATGAAACAAACCATTCACGATTTTAACTATTCACTCACCAGGGTTAAAGAGCTCCTCAACATTTCTATTCCTCAAGAAAAAATGTCTCAAATTATAAAACTCTTTGTGGCTGTACACAATTGCAGTGTCCTGGGTTCAGCAGTAGCAGTCATTTTTTCTCCCTCTTAGTAGCTGGTGCAGTGCTGTGTTTTTGACTTTCGGCCTGGGAACAGCACTGATAACACCGACGTTTTTAGTTGCTGTTCAGTAATGTTTACTCTGACCAAGGACTTTCTGAGTCTCATGACCTGCCAGGGAGGAGGGGAAGCCGGGAAACAGCAAATACAGGACACCTGACCCAAACTAGCCAAAGGAGTATTCCATACCACAGCACATCATGCCCAGTACATAAACTGGGGGGAGCTACCCAGAAGGATTAGATCAATGCTCAGGTCAGGCTGGGTATCGGTCAGCGGGTGGTGAGCGGTGGTATTCTCTTCCCTTGTTATTTCCCTTATCATTATTATTATTGGTGGCAGCAGCAGTGGCTTGTGTTATACCTTAGTTACTGGGCTGCTCTAATCCCAATCTGTGGGAATGACATTCTTTTGATTCTTCTCCCCATCCCTCAGGGAGTGGCGGGGAGGAAGGTGTGGGGAGTGAGCGAGCGACTGCATGTTCTGAGTTACGGTTGGGCTTAAACCACGACATGCAGACATACAGTCTTCCTATTTGGGCACAATCAGCTCCACCAGTTAAAATGAAGGCCTAGGTGCCCCTTTCATTTTGAAACGACACGGCTCTTTTTGATGAAGCACAATGTTTTCACTTGTAGCTAAATAAAATGTAAACTAACATGTTTACGTTTTGTATTATCTGGGATAACGAATTAGCATCTTTAGGAAAAATCAATTCTCTATTATGTTTTCTATCACTACAGTGGTAACTAGATTACCTTAGAGAATAATAGTCAAGGCTTTTTTAAGAGACTGACTAGTGGTCAATTTAATTTATACTGCCTGTACAGACATGTGGCTGATATAGCAATGATTATCTCTCCTTCTGAGTAAAACTAAAGATATTTTTTAAAAAGTTAAGCTACAATATTAGCTCAGGGTTTGTTTTCCTTGCATAAGCAAATACTTAACTTGTCAAGATACAGAAACCTGATTTTGCAATACACGTAATCATCCGCAAAGCTTTGTATTTCCCAAGTAACGGATTCCTTGGATCAGGTTTTTCAGGACACCCCTCCCCCACCCAAAAAAAAACCCAACCAAAAAAACCAAACCAAATCAAACAAAGCAAACAAACAAAAACCAAACATAGAACCTTAACAAAAGTTCTGATGACTCCCAACAGTAAAGAGCTGTAAGTTCCACCTCCTTATCATTGCTTTAAGTGAAAAAAGACATATATTTCTCTTCACTGACTATCAACAATTGTCTGGCCTATTACATTTTTCATTAAGTGAAGTGGCAATATCATACATATTTCACACTTACTTAAACTACTTCAAACTAAAATCTCTTATGTTCATCAGTTTTTTAGAGTTTATAATACACCAACCCTCCCACATTTTAATTTCACAATTATTTATGAACCGTAATTTTTGTCCTCCCAGTTTAACGTATTGGTATTATGCTGTAAAAAACCAGACTACTGTCCAAATGATACATATAGGCTTCATTTCTATTTGGAAATACTATATTTTATTGCATTTAAATGTAATTTCAGACAAGGCAATAAAGAGTGAATAAATCTTTCAGAAAATGGCAATAAAAATAATAATTATTATAATTATAATAATAATGCATCTGTGTTTGCTAATAGGAATGTTCCAATTCCTTCCTGCTATTGAAAGAGGTTTCTGTAAATTTTTTCTCTGCAAGAGCTCTACTGAAATTTCAAAGGTCTCAGTGTAGCCTGTGGACAGATAGCAGGCCACAGATAAGAAGATGTAGCTACATGAACTTATCAGGGCCCATTTACATTTATGCCAAGAAACAGATTTATCCTATTTCTCCAGAGAATCAGGAAAATATTCTGAGGCATAGTTTTATACATTATAATAGAATGATTCTAGAATTATACTGTCTGACAATACTTTCATAAACACAAAGTTTCAGGCTATAAACTATTTAGTACAATGCGTGTGATTTTGTTGTTCATACTAGGACTTCTCACCCTTTTCATTCCAGTAATCCCTTTCCAACCTACTACTTCCTTTATTCTTCTACTATTATCACTTCACAATAGTCTTCCCCTGAGGTTACACAGAAACCCACTTCTGCTTTGTCATGTGAAATCCATACTCATTTATCCTACATATAGTCACTTGTACAAATCCTCTATTTTCCATCTCAACAGTACTCTCAGCTCACCTGTCATCACCATTGTTTGCAAACTTCTCCTTCTGCCATATCTTATCTTCGTAAGAACCTCTTAACCTCTTAGCTAATTGCCTCCACATACAGTCATTCAGAAATACTCTATTTTCATTACCCAGATTCCTAATCATATCATCCAGTAAGTTCTAGATTCCTAATTAACACACTAGAAACATCCCTTTACCCCAAGCAATTGGAAAGCAGCTCAGATTAATCTACTCTGTAGTTAAACCTGTGGAGCCAAATATGGAGCTACCATTTATCTTAAGGTACATGCAATGCAATTACCAGGCATGGTGCCAATTTAGGAAAATATCTTTCAGGTCAAGTGGTAGAGGTTGATTATTTGATACCAAGAAAACTATCAGTCATAATATTAAAATATCAAATTGCAAAAAGGAAACATCATCATACCTGAATATGTTGATTTAAGTCTTCTGACAATCTATGGAAGAAACTGTGTTCTTGCAAGTTGGAGGACAAAGCCTTGGCTTTTATTTGAATGAAAAGACAAAAGAGAAAGTTTGTAAATTCTTCATATGAAAAGTTTGTTCTATATTTTGACATCTGAAGACTGACTAATGAGAAAAAGGTGCTGCTTTTATTAACCTCTATTTCTAAGGATTACCTGGATTTGAAACAGTAGCAGAAGCAGTATTTCAGCAGCAAGGTCATGATCTAGCTAGCATTATTGAATCCAAAATAGAGTCTCTGTTTTGCTATTACAGGGCAGAGTCAACAATCAAAAGACAGGAAGGTAATTAAAGATTTGGCTTAAGACCAGGCCTATAGCAGTTTTAGGAGATTCAGGGTATTGTTTTCTTAAGACTCTATTAAATGAAAATAAAGCTACGCACACACAACCAAGAAGCTTCAAACCAAGGCAGACCATTCAACAATCCTGCTACAGTGTCTTAACATCACGGTTCTTCTGCTTCTGTAGAACTGACATCCAACAGTTCTTTTAGAAAAGCTATCTAAATGAAGAAGCTGAAGTTTCATGGCTTTTCCCCACCTCCATAGGAACCAGCTTAAATTCATTTGGAAGGGCTCACCAAGGTCTTCCTTCAGTATTAATTCAGGAATCAGGGAGGTGGGTTGATCCACCTACCAATTGCTCTGCATTGTAGCTGATCAAGTGGATATTCAGAATAATGTCTTAGCAGGACTTAATGCAGACTGTTACAGTGGTAATGCCTGCTGGGCTTCTCCCTGTCTGCTTCTTTACAGGCTGTGATCTCATTATAATAGTATTGCTTGTAATAAGGTAGGAAAAGGCAGAAGTGGGAATACAAAATGGAAATAGTAACAGAAAATTCTATTTCCCACAAATTCTCTGAAATAGTCACTCTTTCCCACTGTCTGCCACCTCCTTGAACAGAAAGGAGCCAAACAAAATCCTTCCACATTGGGATAGTTAGCTATTTGTAGTTTTTAGAAAGGTGAAACAGCTGCCTTTGCTCCCTACTGTGATTTTTTTCCCAGAAAGGAGTAATCAAACATGTGATTTGAAAGTTGTGATAAAAATAAGGCAACAGCAGAGGTGTTGATTGGAGAGGTGGGGAAAATAACACGAAAAAGAAAACTGGCAAGGGAAAACAGGAATATAAAAAGAGATGAGAGTGAAAATAAGCAAGCAAAGGGAAGTGAAAGCCAGGACAAAGACAGGAGAGCAGTCAATGAAGGAAAGTGAGTGAGGGTAAATGAAAGAAGCAAACAGAATACATAAGAAAAGAGAAACAAATAGATTCAGGACTACGAAATGGAAGTACCACCCATCTAGAAAAGAGAGAGGGGAATTCTGTGCTCATTGGTAAAACCTAGTATATAAATAGAAACTAAATAATACCTGCTGTCTCAATGCCTGAACCCTAAACTAGTAAAAATAACTTCAAGAACAACTGCTTTAATCCAGAAAAATGATGATTTTCCATACAAAACTGAATTAAATGTTCTTCATCTACTGCAGTTTCCCAATCTGTTTTATCATCCGCTTGTTTTGTGAAGCAAAAATAAATACTGTCACTGATGTGCTATAATGTGACACATCTTCAAAACTGACAAAATTAAATAATTAAAATTACCTAGCATAGAAAAAGATAAGGCAGCACATTCAAAAGTGGTGTCAGAGACAAAAAGTAAGCAAAGAGGGAGTGACGAGTTTTAGTTTTCTTATTGCTAACTTTAGGTTTTTTATAGTATTGTTACTTATTAAAGTAGTAAGTTAATGGAACATTTTCATAAAAGAAGACACAATTTCAAATTTTCATTCTGATAATACAGATGAAGGAATGAACCCAAAGAACAATGAAATCAAAATTAAGTAAAATTATTAACTGATTCTGTTTGAAAATTCTGCTTCCAAATTCATTTTTTACTCCCTGTCCTACTTCTACTAGGATTAAACCTATGAATATGGAAACCTGCCTCCGGAAATTAAAAGCAGCAGCATTTCATTTACATTTCATCCATGAAAGGCACTTACACCTATGAGTGACTATTTCAATCAAGGGATCCCATTAGATTATCTGCATGCTGGATTTTACCTAACTACACACTTCATAGCTAATGTAATAAAACTATCACTTGTTCCAGATAGCTCAGTAGGGAGTAAACTTACTAAACAAAAGTAATGCTATGTCAACTTTTCTAAACAATCATTTTGTTTGAAATCTCCATCTGTTCTGCCAGTGTGCTGACATGGGATCTGCTTCCATAACGGCAATCTGTTTGTGAGAACGTCTGCTTCCAAGTATTCACAGTCTGACTGAGAAAAAGTGAACTACAGTGCAGCCAGCAAATATGGAAATTAATGCCAAGAAAGACACTGCTCTCTACTGGCTCATCAGATAAGAACAGGGAGCATTTCCCTTCAAATTTCTCAAAGCAACAAATTATTTTTCCACAGATAAGCTACAGTTTTGAACTATAAAACAAATATCCTTTAAATTAGGAGCCAGACATTAATTTTAGAAGTTGATCAGATGAAGCACACCAGCTGCTACGCTTTCTAAAGAAAAATTAATCAAAGAAAATGCCAAATACCTCCAATTTTAATTCTTCACCTCTAAGCTTTATAAAGGGAAAATTAAAAAGCCCCAAACAACCAAAACCCAAAACAATATGCAAACCCTATAAAAATAAACAAACTAGCTAGGATAGAGTAATGATTACTGTTCAAGGATAAGGCTATCTAAATTCTTAGCAAAGGCTGGAATTATTTATTTTTAATCTGACAGCTTCGTCTACATGCAACATTTTGCTACCCTCCCTAATTCCAACTGAGATCTGAAAGTGGAAATCTGGAATACTGCCACTGTGCGTTAGCGCTGATTTGACTATATTTCAAAGACACCAGATAAAAAACCAACAACTTCACGGACTTGACAGTTTGCAAAACCTTAGCAAGATCCATACCTTGATTCCAGCATATCAAAACAAGCTCATACAAGGGCTTGTCTAGCCCGGGAAAGGCAAAAGAATCGGGAATGTCAATCTTAAGCCTAATTGCTATCCTCTACTAACTTCTTACAGGGTCACTTACTGAGAGGTAAATGGGTCATTTCACGGTTTAGTTTAAACCATTTCCAAAGGCACTAGCAATCAACATGGAAATGTTTGAATTTTGTCACTGCTAAGAAGCTAGCAAGAAATACGATCTTTTCATCATGAATTTCATGGTATTTCCTCACGTAGACTCTACATCAATTTATATTTTGGAAAAACTCAGAACTTCTGAACATTTACCCAAATCAGGTTTGAGACATTGTAGATGTCTGATTTGGAAAGGCTCCTGGGACCTCTGGAACACTAAGGAAGGCCTCATTTTTCTATCTCCGTAGATAGAAGAGTGGATTTTAATCTGTTTCTGACCTGCTTCTGACTGTAGATTTCTGCAAAACCTCTGATTTGTGAACTCTGGGATAAATTTTCACTGCAGTCCAGAAATCAGGCTTACCTGTCTGCATTAAGTTTCAACTATCAAATAACTCTAAACCCTAAAACCATGCACATTCAGTTCTAAACTGTACTTTATGTATAGTAGCAGTATAGCTACCTAGAGATATATTCTCCATTGTAAAACAGAATTGTTGTTTTTTTGCTATTATCAATGGTACACAGCTGAAAGGATTTGAGCTGTGATTTACACCATGAATATGATAGCCAGTATTTCTCTTAAAAGTATGTTTTGGACATACACAAACTGCCTACAGTCTAGCAGTGTGCTCAAGCTGCTAAGCAAAACTGGGATAAGGAATGGCTGGACATCAGATATCCATCTTGACAAGGTGACAGCTATAGAAAATTTGAATCTTACCATGTGGCTGTCAAAGTAAAAGTAACAGAATGGGTCTGTAGGAGAACAGCAGTAAGATTCTGCTTTCAACACTTCTATGAATGGAGATATATTCAAATTCTTGTTGCTCACTTGGCTGTCCAGTTCAATAGGCTGCTGTAAAATTCCATTATCAAAGATGTCACAGCTTATCATATTCCCCCCTTACTCTGGCAACGTATCAGGTAACAATGGCAATTAAGAGTTCCTGCCTTTTCCCAGCTATACGCATATCTTCTTCAGCTTAAGGTAGAACAATTGCAGGAAATGGTGGAATTACAGCTTTTTTTTTTTTTCCCCCCTAGAAGGGGACTTTGAAACTTGGAAAAGAAACGCCTATCAGTGCTCTGCTTACACAGCCATCAATTGGAGGAAACTGGCTGCATCAAGTGGATTTAAGCTGACTGACATGACAGAGAACTAGATTGCTACTTCCTAAAAGGGATGGGCAAATACACTCCCAGGATACACCTTCCTCTAACGTTTCCTGTGCCTTTCCCTATTAACCCACTCCTAGTCTTCCAGAGAAAAGCTTGTTATATGAACATGAAAGAGGCACCCAAAAATCCTGGTTCCTCCAAACACATTCAGTATAACAGCTAACAGCTCTTGCATTGAAATGCTAAAAATACAGAAAGAACAGACTTTGAAAGGAGATGGATAAGACATCCCTCATGAAACAGCTGAGCTCCTAACAACTTCACTGCCCGATATTGCAAAAATACTGCTGGAAACTCCAGTGTGGCACCAAACTCTTTGGAGTTAACACAGCCCTTCAACTTCACAAGTCATATATCACTGGAAGCCCATTAACTGCTAAACGCACATGGGGAAACATTCTATTTTATTGCAAGCCATTATTTCCCACGGAAAATTAATTATTAACAAGATCTTAAGTCACAGTTCAAATTTCAGCAAGAGGACTTTCTGATAAGGAATACAGACTGAAGTACAAGGCATTGCCTGGGGGTTAATGACTAGCTGGTAAGAGCAGATGGCACCTGCCTGTGCCTCAGACTCTGAATCCCAGCTGATCTTTAAGTCCCAGGAAATGCCTTGAACCTCAAGTGTTACTGATATTGTAATATGACAATTAAATATGCTCACACACGCACCCAGGTCTATGGTGTTTTGACAGGTGACTTGCTGTTTCAGTGGTATTCTCCAGGACATTGCTGCAGAATTAGAGCTCTGTATATTAACCAGCTTGAATCATTTCTCAACATGCCATTCATCTGATAATAGATTACATATAGTATTGCCATTTGCCAGGCTACAGCACAAATATTTTGCATCTATTTCCATGCATCTTATTTTAAAGGTCTTCTCAAAGAAATAAGAACTCTGGGTCAAAACTATATTTCCTCCTTTAATCACACTCTGCCAGACAGTTCTGAATTTAAATTTGTTAATTAAACTCATTAAACTTTTAAATAAATTTGTATTAAACTTCTAAATTTGTAAATCAAAATTCTGTTTTAAATGCATGTATGTATACACTGGAGTTTTTTTCTTTTTAAACTTAATGCTGGTCCATAAAAAGATTTCACATGCCTTACCTTAGTGATTTGCATTTCCAGACTACAGTGAGTGACATTGCTGTGCAGACAACCAACAATGAGCAACCAGAGATGTGTATCTTGAACGTGACTTAAGCACACACTAATTAAACGTCAGATGAACTAACCCAAATTCAGGAGCAATAAAGCTAACTAGCCCTGTCCAGCTGTCCCAGGCTCAGTGCTACGCTGATTTGGCATCGTGGTGGAAGTTAGTGACACAACAGAGCTATGCACACTGCTATACAAGGGGGAATTTCAACGTTGCACAGCATTATGCCATACAGGCGCCTCTGCATTCAAGCTCATGAGTGACCCCGAGGGACACAGGGGTAAGGGACATACACCTTTCACTTTTAACATGGTATGATCACCCTAAATGAAGGGGAATAAAGCAAGTTGCTTCCTTAAATGCATACAGAAATGTTCATCTTGAAAGGGCAACAGAATAACCACGACTTCCATCTCATCATTAAGCTTCAGGGAGTCAGAGCAACACGTCTCCAAAGCTTTTACATAGCCCAGTCATGCTCAGTACCAAAGCGACTATCTGACTATTGAAGTTTTATATGCTGTAGGCAATTAACAGGTGAGCTCAGTTTAGTTTTTAGTGCTTTGGGTTTTTTAAAAATCACAAAGTCTTACATAGTCTTATGCATACTTGGCATATTTATCAATAAAATCACTTTGCATTTTAGCAGTACTTTTTCCAGTCTTAGGATGCATTCTTATGAATGCCCAGAGGAAATATGATGTGAGAATATTAGAATGTGAGGCTGTTATGCAGAGGTTAATTCTCAGACAAGGCCATACATTATTAGCAGAAGAGCTAGGAACTGAAGTCAACAGTTCTGATTTTCAGTCACCTTAGCCTAAATACACACTTCCTTGAGATCAGTTAGTTTCACAAGAATTCTCACAGCAGCAACTAACCATAAACTGCCTTTCAAATAAGATCTACTGGTCCATTATTAATGTGCAAACAATATAGAATTGAAAAATGACCACAACATGAAGATATTTTTGGAAGTTTATGGTCATGTTTAGTGACAAGTGTTCCTCTCACACAGTTAACACTAAAATTATATCAATAATCCAGCTAGTTTTTTTCACCTTGCAATAAACACGCACAAAAGGACTCTACTGCAGGACTCCTGTCATTCAAATTATTCCTGCATAGAGAAGAGGCATCAACCACACAAACTCTTCCATATGGGTGGCACAAGGCTGTTCAAGTCCATTAGCAGTGCTAGGGCATCTGTAAGATGTGGCTACAGCCACTTACCATTTTCCAAAATGCATGCCATTTCTTTCCTCCAGGGAACTGCTTTTTGTTTCTCCCACTTAGCTAGAGCTTCAGAGCCATGGATAGTGTAAACTCTTGCACCAGATGTGGCCTCAAATACTGAAGAAACAACTGCAGACAAGATTTGACTCCTTTTTATGCCATGAGCAAATGAAGGGAAATTTTGCCTTTTTGCTCTCACGAGGAGAGCTCTGATACGAATTCAATTTCAGATTTTTCCTTTTTCTCCTGCCTATCATAGAACCTGTTCTAATCTAATGATTAATGTTCAGGCCAGCACATGAACAAGTTTATCCCACCAGGAACAAAACCTCAGGATGAAATAAAGGAGCTATTTTGTGCAGTGCTAACTAAGGATTCAATAAAAAAAATAAATCCTATTACTATTAGTTGCATCATACTTAGTTGCACTGTTATATTTCTGTCCTACAGTACTGCATTAATTTCTCATGTATAAAAAGAATGAATTTTGGATGCCAAGTTTCTGATCTGCTATTATGATAAACTACAGAAACCTTAAAACATGATGCACCTCAAAGAAATTTGAAGAAAATTATTAGATAGGAGACAATGAAAGAGAAAAATGTGAAAACTGAAGGGTATCAGAAACAAAATATTATGGCAGTACATCATTTGTCTTTCTTCAGAGAATAGTTAGGGTTGGAAAGGACCTTAAGATCACCTAGTTCCAACCCTTTGCCATGGGCAGGGACACCTTACACTAAACCATGTCACCCAAGGCTCTGTCCATTCTAGCCTTGAGCCCTGCCAGGGATGGAGCATTCACAACTTCCCTGGGCAACCAGTTCCAGCACCTCACCCCCCTCACAGTAAAGAACTTCTTCCTTATATCCAATCTAAACTTCCCCTGTTTAAGTTTGAACCCGTTACCCCTTGTC
>WYDI02032273.1:0-20540 GCA_009867235.2 Psittacus erithacus
GGGGAGGGTGTTTTTTATTTTGGTGGGTTTTTTTGTTTGCTTTGGGCTTTTGTTTGTTTATTTGTTTTGGTTTTGGGTTTTTTTCCAGATAGCCATTACTGCATTAATGATACTTTGTTTCTATTGGGAAGGTTTTCTACTCAGCCAGGGAAGTCAGCAGTCTTTCATGCCTCTGCTTCTTTTTGCTGCTGTTTTGGTAATTATCTAAGTTCAAGCTGCATGAAGTGTGCTGGGTCTGAGTTCTCACTCCTCCCTTTGATACCCTTGTTTGAACAGTTCAGGCACTTTTCTTTGCCCAGACCTCTAGGGAACACGCAAATTAAGCATTTCTCAGGACTCTTTTACTTAAAATTATATCCTACAAAATTAATTCAATTATTACACAGAATGGATTGGGCATGCTGGGTAGGTTCTTTACAAACTATCATTCAGTGCAAGCAGATGAGGGATGAGAGGGAAAGAGAAATAATGGAAAAATCTTTAGGGCTTTTAGTGAAGGTAAACAAGAATTCATTCAAATTCTTATTCTAGCCATAATCTGTTCCCAGTGGCATCTATGTAGGGAAAGTGGGAAACAAGAGATGAAATGTCTTTAAAAATATACATTAAGAAGAAAAACTATCCATTCATATGAGGCCTACTAACAGCAAGAGTAATTTAATTTTTTAATATAGGCCTTGCTAGATAGATTAAAATTACTTTTCTGTTACACTTTGCAAAAAAATATACAGTGGAGACTACAAAAGAAAAAATAGTTATTTTTTTCCTGTCCTGACATTTTAAGCCTACTGTCCAACAAGAGAAAATGAGTACTGAAAGTGCACGTGAACTCATGGTTATTCCTTGGTATTTAAAAGAAATATATCCTGAGAAAAATTCTCCATTATTAACTTAGATAAATAAATGACATAGAGAGTGAGGGCAAGAGTAAACACACAAGTTTCCTAGCTTGTGGTGGGCTCATGACTTACAGCATTTTCTTTCAAGTTACAGAAATTTAATATTTGAGTTACAGTATTTCCTTCACAGTCATTAACAGATGTTTGTATTTTGGGTTTAAGCTGTTAACTTACTGTAGGAAAAAAAGTATTTCAGTTCTTCCACTGTCAAGGGACAATGCTGAGACATTTTTTTAGGCTTCCTGTGTATTGAGTTTTCTAGGGTGCAAAATGGAGATTAGTACCTACTGCTGTAAAGGCATCTTGGAATGCTAAGTGGCAATACAGCAAATCTAGGGGCTTTAAGGTCATGAAGCCTGTTGTGTAATACAGTCACTATGGCACTATAGTTCCTGTTGTTACAAAAGTCAGAACCATCCTGCATGTCAAGACCAGTCCCCTATCTAGATTTAGAAAATTATGTTTGGTTGCATAAAGGTTTTGAACAACATCCAGACAATTTATTAGAGGATGAAAAGAGGTATCTAAAACCAGCAGCTGATCCACTGCAATTGTTTGTCTAGATGTAGACAGGCTACAGAGCCAGTTCCTTTAAAAAGAGGATTGTGTCACATAAAGTCAGATATAGATCTTTGCTGCTGTGCTTTGCTTTCCAAGTTTATTCTGTGTAGCCAGCATCAAGCAGTGCATCATTCTGTCTGTAACAGGTTGAAGTATTCTACATGTTAAAAGTCAAACCTTCAAGAACAAGTGAATCATATTGAAGTCTCTTTTTTCATACAACTTTCTCAGCTATTCTGCATCTTACGAAACAGTGTCACTGTCAAACTTTTTGTGCTGTTTCTTATGTTTGTATCTTGAGAATTTCAAAGATGTTTGAATAGTAGTACACGATGACCAGATAGACATCTGTCAAGCCCAGATATAACAGAAGCAATGATTTCCTATGGCTGTTTTGGGACAGGATGATTGATCACATATTCTCTTTTGCTGTGACTTGTAGAAGTCACAAGCAGAGTGCTTGCAGACTAATCTGCTTATTCATCCTCAGCCAAATTCATATCTCATAAAATTCAGAACAACCCTATATGCATAACAGAGAGAGCTACCATGGTAATGCAGATCCAGGAATGAACAGCAATCTTTTCCTAGAAACAATATCACAAATACATTGCAAAATTAATTCCACCACTTGAGTCAATATTATTCTATCATTAAGTATCAAATGCAGGATTTTCAGTTCTTCCTTACTGGCCAAGCTTTTAAAGTGTTATCCAACATATCTCATTGTGTCTAATTTTTTAGTCTTTTTTCTCCTTTCTGGTGTTGTTGCAAAGATGAATCATAAAGGGTATTTGCACAGCATTAGGTTTTTTTTGGTTGGGTTTTTTTTTTACATGCAGGGTGGAAGCAAATGCTTTAATTCTAAAAAAAAAATTGTAACTCACTAAATCCTGAAGCTATTAAGCACTTCCTAATTAGCTCGTATACGAGCTACTTTGGACATTAGAGACCATGCAAGTCAAACATTATTTGTCATTTACCTTAATGGTAGCATGTCAGTGCCTAATATTTGCTAATACTGAAAGAATGTGTGTCCAGGCTACTACCCTTAGTGAGGCTGTCATGCAGCCATTCATTTGAGCAAACCTCTAATTTTGAACATGGGCTTTTTGAACCCAGCTCTTGAAGACAGCTGTTTAACTCAGAACCTTGCTGGATCAGAATCCAAGAGTTTAATTTCAACCTACAAGGGCAGCCATTAGAGAGACTTTAGTTTAAATCACAAATAAGAATTTTAACAAATTTACATCCTCTCTGTACTTGTATGTAGAGACAAATGATCCACAAGATACAGGATCCAGCATATTGAAGTCCAAAACTTTAGCTGATTTGCCCAAAGTAATGCTTCAATTTAGTGGCAGAAACAGGAAAAAATCTGGTTTCTCAATTAATATCTGTGAAATATACCATCTCCTTTTCTTTTATCTTTCCCTTTCATTTCTGTTCTCTCCTGTCACTCCATCCCACCTCTTTTTCCTGCAAAGCGATTAAATGAAAAATGTGTAGAAAGGTCAAGGACAGAGTTTTGTTACTGAGGCTTAGAAGAGGTATACAGTTAAGTACAGACAAGTACATTCAGGAGTCATCCAGCTATATTCTCTTCACTAAAAAAGAAACAGAGGAAGCATCCACCAGCAAATATGTGCTATGTCCTCAGTATATCTCATCACTCATGGGCTATTACAATATCAACATTATATACTACTCTTCAGTACTTTCTTTTGTCTCACTAAACATTTGTTTCATCTCTATCAAACTATTCCGCATTACTTTCTATTTTATATCATTTGTAACATTCCTGGAAAAAAATAATGTATTGCTCATTGATATGGCATTTGGCAGTCCATGGAAAAACTTTCTTTATGGGCTGTGTTTTCTTCCAGTTATTTTTCTGCAGGTCTCCTCACACACTTTGTACTTAAAGCATAATGACTGCTGCATTTACAGTGTTGCTCTCTAGATTACTTCCCTTTTTTGTCAATCTCTCTGGATTCTTTAATGGATCTGATTGATCAGAAGACAATAGAGCTGACACTTTAATTCAGTACTACAAGTCTGTGCTTCTGTAATCCCTTAGAGTGCGCTGAAATTCCATAACATCCTACTTTTGATTAAAACAAACTTCAAAACATGTACATTTACCTCTAAAAATATTCAGCTTTCTCATTCTCAGGTTTTGAATGTATCTGAAAACAGGGAGAAGGAGAAAGGAAATATTGGTTTAAAATAATGCCCACGCTTTTAAATCAATATTATTGTTCAGCCATACTACAAAAGAAATTCAAAGGATGTTTTTGGATGGAACAAGGATCAGATGTTCACATTCTCCACAGGCAAACTTCCCTATTCCACCTAACCACAAAATCTCAATGCCATAAAACCACTCTTTTAATCAAGCAAGCATCTGGGAAAAAAGAGGAGGTATTAGCAAACTGAGCAGATTCTGCCCAGACTGCAAAAAAGTCCATATGGTCCTGGTAGCCTCAAACTCTGCAATCATCAGGCAATAACGTCATGTGACACAGAAGCAACCAGGAATTTGAGTGGGGAATGGCTGGCCACTTAGGACAAATACAGGCTTGATCCAGTTCCACCTGAGATTAACAGTGTAATCACAACTTCTTCTAACGCTGAAGGAAATGCACAACTTAGTCTATTAAAGAAAAAATAAGTTCTCCCCAAATGTACATATGTAACATTTTACTGTACTGCTTCTTCAGACTTCTAAATATATCTTAATGTAATGTATAACTTCTATATACTTATTAAAATGCCTACTATAAAAATTCATGTCACACCAAATAAATCTTTATATATAACTGTTTGGCTGTTTTATCTTTATTAAACTGATTTCAGTACAAAACTTCCCATATTTGATGCCTTTGCAATGTTTGTCTTTTTTTAAATGAGGATTTTCTTCCAATCTCAGGTATCTCAGTCCTGTTTTGAAAAACTTTTCATGATTCATTCAACAATTTCATGATTCTGGTTAAGGCATTATTTTCTCTGGAGAACCAGAGAGGTCACTTTTCCATGGAGCAACAGGACTTAAATATTGCCCTGGAGAGCTTAGGCTGGAATGTTTAATTCTGCAAGGAAACAATTGCCTTTTTCTTGCTTTACACATTCAAATTGACTAATTAATAAAAAAAAAAAATATGATCTGGAATATCACCTGACCCTGGTAACAGAAGTTTTTGATATTATATCTAGCTTTCAGATTGCTACTATCACAATGAATGAACCTGCAATGCATATTGAGGTTTCAGTAACATTTATTATGGATTGCCTACAGTCAGTGCCTGATTATGTCTAATTTTCTCTAAACAAAAGGCTTTTCCTGAGAAAACTATAGGAAACTATGCTCTTTCATAGACTAAGATTTTTTTTAAAGAAGATTTGAAATACTGAAAGGACTATCAGGGGCATTCAAATTAACCCTGAAAGCATGAAGATGGGAGGTGAAATACTTTGAACCACTTGTAAAATAAGATGAAATCAGGTGTTTTTTTTAAAGCTTGGATGTTCGCTGTGTAAGTCTGCCCTGCCTTAGAATAAGTACTTGCTGAAAAATATTACTGTGTCACTAGACTGTCTTGTCTGAAGAAACGTTCTCTACTGTAGCTTTTTGTTTACAACTATTGCCAGTGGAGTGCATAGCTGCTTGAAAAACATTGTAGACCTACTGGATATGAAATTGCTGTCTCGCTAGAGAAAATGGAAGTAACCCTGCAAAGTTATAAAACCGTGTTGATTTCAAATAAGTTTAAGGCCACACTCAAGGCAACATAGTATTTTTTTTATGATGATCTCAATGTGATCAATAAATAATAAGGTATTAAATATTAAACTCCCTCTAAGGTAGATAGTAATACCCATCTTAAAAAAATGAATGAATTGAGCACAGAATTTTGGCACAATTGAGAGAAATTTCAGGAGGAAGGATGACTTCTGCTGATGCTCTGGTCTGAGCCTTGAATGATCTTGGATCTGTTCTTAGCTCTGCCCTCAGCTTCACTTAGAGCCACATTAACACCTTTAGTCCCATTGCAAAGGTATTTAGATATTTGAAGGTGCATAGAGCTGTCTACTGAGGTTTTGAAAACACTTAACTACACTAGGCAATAGTATCCTCTTGACTTTAAATTGAAGACCTGATCTCAAATATGGCCTGTAAACAACTGATACATAAGCATAAAGTCCTTGTTCAGACAATACCCTATCCAAGACTCAAACTGATCATCACACTTTAGCAACTGAATGAAAAACTTAAGTCCTTCTCACTCCTGGGAACAGTTCGCTTTCAGTAACTGATGGAATTTGAGTTGCTAGAATTTAAGGCACAGATAGCCATCCATAGGTCTTCTGAATATTTCTTTCCTCTCCAGTTCTCATGGTCACCAAGTAGAGAATCTTGAACAGATACACATCCTTTGGTTACAAGAATATATCCCATCATTTAACTATGAATATCAATTTCTGGTTGAGGTTTCTTCATCCTTCCCCCTTCTGTCCCCCAGTAATGCTTGACAATAAATGTATTAACATTCTCTGAAGAGATTCTAAATGGATCGGACAGTGTCATAAGAAAATCGTGAGCAGAAATATTTGTCATGCTAAGGCTGGACATTTTCTAAGAGAAAACAGAATGCAGTTTCTTTTCTGTATAAATAATTAGGAATTCAGAAACATTTTCATATTATTGTTTACTCACACAAAGATTCTAATTAGTGCAGCTCACTGAAGCCCATGATCAATGATCTTCTTACACCATTTGGAAAATCCACTGACAATAAGACTCTTTCACCTTCCTTAACCCTTCCTGGTTAAATGATTGAAAATCAATCTAAGTGACAGACTAGATGTCCTTAAAGATAGCCTGAAGTCTGTTGAGCTCTAGAACATAAGGTCCAGAAGAAGGAGTAATTCTCAGAGACAATTTTTTTCTAGTAGTACTAATGTATAAATTTATCTTCAGGACAAGTGTGATAGCTTGTGCAGGATATCTTAACTGCTTTAATCAAAGACTTTTTACGTAGCAGATGAACTGGGCTATACCTGGAAATAAAATGGAGGATGAGAACAACAAACTTTAGAAACTACAGCTATCGATATGATAAACTCCAGATGAGTAACTCCACTGGACAAATACACTGTGTATGTTGATGTAGTGGGTGCCTTCCAAGAATGGTGCAAAACAGAGTGCACTTGTAGCCCTGAAATAGCACGCAAGGTCCACATCAGCATAGATCAAAATCCTCAGGCACAGCATAAAACTGTTTGGGAATTAATAGATAGTTATGGGTAAAGGAATACAGGATGTGAAATCTTTAAGTTTTCAGTTCCACCTCCTGGAGGCCAAGTGTAAGCTACTCTGTTCAGTAAAATCTCTGGCTACCAATTATGTACGAGAAGTCTCACCATTTTTCTTTCAGAAGCCATGAAAGAATACCCAGGTGCAAAGCAACATCCAGGCTAGTTTTCCAATACCTTCACAGACTCCCCCCAGTACCTTGGCCTTCAAGCGCTCTTCAGATCACAATCTGATTTCCTCCTAACTAAACCTAATTGCTAAATATTCTTGATAATGGTTTCATGAGTTATGGCAGTGGAGCGCAGGTACTGGCCCTATAACACCCACTGAATACTCATAAGCGTCTAGTCCTATTTACAACTTTGCAAGCTCAAACTCCTTATGAGTGTCTACCATCAACAACACATTACACTGTGAATGCCAACAGGGGAGAAGAAATAAGTTTCCTGTTAGGGGTAATGAAAGAAAAGAGTGCATTCTATTCCCAGTCTTTTCAACACACATGCATATATTATTGCAGCGAAATTTTAAGAAGATATTAAAAATGGGAAGAAAAAGGAAGATTTCCACTGCTGGGTATCTTTCAGTCATTTTTAGTCATGCTGCTACCATAACTTGTTACAAATTCTTGCACAATGCAATGACAGTTAGTGGGAATAGAAACTGTCGCTAAGTAGTCGCTGAGTAGTCTCTGACTCAAAAAATGTCTTGTACTTAAGAATATGGTGCCCCTTAGTATCACAAGAAGAGCAAGCTGTAGAGGTAGTAGCTAAAAATGTATATACAGTATTGCATAGTATCATGAGACAAGGCAAAATAAGGGAATGCGGTAGAAGACGGTCTGAAGAATTTCAGAAATCGTTTCTGAATCTGGATAGACAGTCAGGCATGTTGAAAGAAAGTTCATCCAAATTGGATGATAAAATGGCAAAGAGAATACAACGTTTCAAATGTGAAGGATTTTTTTACTTTAATGGAACTCATCCTTAAGTTGCATGTATATTTTAGCAATATAGCTTGGGAAAAGTATCATGTTTGTGCAATTCAATTAAGTTGCTTGATTTTTTCACCTGGTGGAAGTTTCTGAAATTAATCCGTCAAGTTGATCGCTCAGTATTCTGAATAGGCAAATCCCACCAGACATGTTAAAACTGAACTAGTTTATATTTTATACTATATTTATTTTATAGTATATTTAATATTTTATAGTAAAATATTAGGAATTTGGAATAATATGAATGAACACTGTGCATTTAGGCTGGTTTATGTGCAGAGAACTTGTTCTTGCTGAAATTCAAACCATGCTGAAACTGCTATGATGCCTTATACCAAATTGGACTCTGCTGACTTTCTGAAAGGAATCAAGCCTTATATGTACCAAAAACTTACTAGGAAGAAAATGTTTTCTTAGAAGTAATGGATGTACATCGCAACTCCCATTTAAACAATATTTAGTAAAATGAAAGCAGGCAAAGCCAAAAATATGATGTTATTGAACAGAACACCTTTTTATCACTTCTTGGGTGACTAAGTTACATGAAAATTAAAGCTCCTCAAATTTGGAGAGCTCCTCAAATGACCATAAAATCCTATTTCCACCCACTCAGCAAGCAAGCAAATGTTTCTAAAGTGGCCTGGAGGACATACTTGTAATACACGACAAGAACAGATGTGCCAGCTTACCCTGGTGGGCTCCAAGAAAATCCTGTCTTTGTTATCACAGATATTTAGAGAAGGTAGAACCCTCGATCTTTAAGCAGAAATGCTACAGTTACTTAAATAGAAAATAATTTATATACCACCTTTGTCCTGGCCCGAGGTTGATACTGTCCTTTGGTCAGGAATCCTAAAACAAGCATAAAAACAGCTGGACTGGAACACTGCAAAGCAAAAGTTGAGCCTTTCAAAGCTACTGAAAATATAAGCACAATAATGTTTAATTCCAGTAGATAAAATTCATCTTTGAAAATCCTAGTAGGAAAGATTACCTCTACCTCTTACCAAAATCTAAGCATCAATTAAGGTTTTGAGGTGTTAAAAAAATCGTTCAGTTGGTTAAAATTTTGTTGGGTCAGCTGGCACGGATGTGGGAGCCATCTCATCTTTTCTAAGAATGTAGAATGTTATTCTTTCTATCACTTTTGCTCAAGTAAAACATTTTCCTGATGATTTATAGATACAAATAGACTTTCCAAATAAGCAATTGATTTTAATGATTTTTCATGTTTAGAAAAGAACTGCAGCTTTCATACTTGAATGAGTATTCTATAGGAGTTTTTACAAGGGTTCCATTAGCAACAAAATAACATTAATTGAAATAAACCTCCAGAAAAAAATTGTCAATTTCTAATTGTGCATGCTTAAACAGCTACAGTTATACATTTGGAGTAAACTTTGCAATTCAAATGATTTTGTACAGACCCCTAGCCTGTCTGCAATTACTGTAGCTGTAATACAAAATTATAAAAATAGACATGAAATAAGCAATGAGCTCAAATGATTGAATGTCTTTCTAAAAAGCAAAATTAGAAATACCTCTCCATTCAGTAAAAACCTTAAATAACTTACAAGAAGGTTGGGAAAGAGCATAGGAAAAAAATCTTAAAATCATTATCACAGAATGAAAAGGAAAGCAAATGATTGCTCAAAGATCCAATTTCATAGAATAGGTTGAAAGGGACCTTAAAGGTCATCTAGTTCCAAACCCCCTGCCATGGGCAAAGGCACTTTCCAGTAGATCAGGTTGCTCAAAGCCCCATCCAACCTGGTCTTGAACAATTCCAGGGACGGGGCATCCACAACTTCCCTGGGCAACCTGTTCCACTGCCTCACCACTCTCAGAGTAAGGAACTTCTTCCTAATATCTAATATAATCTACCCCTCTTCTGACTAAAAGACATTTCCTCTTTTCATTAAAAATTCATGCAAGAGGTGAAAATATTAGTTTAAAATAAACATACAACACACAAAGTATAAAATGTATTTAGAAAATAGCAAAATATTTAAAAAGCATGTGAATACATACATTAAAATCTAATGTTTACAATTTAAAATAACTATAACCTTTGAAGGGAGTCATCGCTCCAGTTCTCCACAGTGCTAGGACAAGGCAACTCTCACAGTATATGATCACGGTATATATAATTGTGCAGGTATTTAGCCACAAATGCTGCCTGTAGGGATCTAACTCTACCTTGTGTAGGTATAGGGCTACCCATTTAATTATTCTTACTCCAGATTCATGAGAAGAAAGCCCATAGTTAACTGCAAATTTATTTATGCCTAGCGGCTTGCTCATAGGAGCATCGTAAAAATGTTCAACATATCTGATAAAAATGTGGAAAAGGAGAATGTGCGTGCATCTATTGCATGTTTTCCTCTAGGAAAAAAAGTCTCAACTTGGAACTTCTGTCTTTAAACAGCCAGAAGACTTGACTCTCCTCTGATTGAAGAGGTAGCTGGTAAGCACAAGCCACTATTCTATAGTCATTAATAATCACTTGGATTCCATTTTTACTTTCACATAGTTGCTACTGTCATGTGCAGATTATAACTGCTGTAAGGTAACTCACTGTGTGACACTTTGCTTTTAAATTCTTGGGAAATATATGTTCCAAAATATGTACGTATGATCTAATTGGATCATGTCACGCAATAATCTTCCACAGGGCTCCAAAGTGCTAATGCTAAGCATCAGGTAAGTTCCGTGGGTGTATTTACTGTCTGCCTTTGCCAATATAACCTTCCCCTGTAAAGATGATTCCAAATTTAAGAGAGAAAGTCCTAGTAGTGTAAACCAGGGGAAAAGTTTTTCAAACATCTACCATAGCATCTGGGATGGCAGGACTGTATAACCCTGGGGAGTCCCATCATTGCCAAGCCCATGGCCACATTTAAATTCCGTAAAATCGGATAAATTGCTATAGACATAATAATCCTTAATGGAAAAGGATGCCATAGTGAGAGTACATCAATACATTAAGATAACATGTCACTGCATTCTGGGGAGCAGTTACCAAAACATGAAATGGTCAAGGAACTTGTATGCGCCAAAATACTGCACAAACCATCCCAAATGTCAGGATGATACTTGCATATAAGCATATTGTCTATACAAAATAAATGAATAATTAAAATATATAAAGAAAACAGACTAAGCTGTTTGTTTTGCTATTTGAAACAACAGGCTTACATAGTGCAATGAAATATTTACTCACCATGTTCTTCTCTTGCTGATCTATTTTTCTCAATTGATTACCTCTGAAAGCTTTCCTGACATGAGCTTTTGTATGCTGACAAAAGGGAGGTGAAGTGAAGCATCTTGATTAGCTATCAGCTTCTAGTCAAGCTTACCAGACCAGGAAGAACAGCGAGCATGTGGTCAGAAGACAGCACCTATCATAAATTAGATTTTATGGGATGAGTAATCCACCCTTACATTTTCACAGAAAGCAGAAGAGCCAGCAGATAATGCTTCCAGCTGAGATTTTAAATTGGCTGGCTCAGTCCTTTTGAGAAATTGTAACAGAAAGAGCAGTTAGATTTGATTTTTGGTAAAGCTGTAGTTGCCATAACAATGTGCTGCCTCATAATCAGTGGGTTTCAAACAAAAGCCATGGCTTGAGCCATGCCTGGGTTCCTAAGGTCACTTTCCCTTAGCACACTTCGACTATACTCAACTGCAGCTATATCAGTGTATACTGTCTATTAAAGAGACACTGAAAAAATATATTTTTTAACAAAAACCCACAAAAAAGTTTTTATGACTATAATATGACTAAACTTAAAAGGCAAGTGGTCTTACTATACTTCTGCATAGTATGTTAACGTCCTCCAAGCGAGTATAAAATGTCCTCATTATGAGGATATAGCCCTAAGTCCAGCCTTCTAAAGCCTACGAATACCACTGCTTACACTGTGCGCAAAGATGTAAATATATATATATATACATGTGTATATATATAATGACCACAACTGTTAAGCTTCTATTTTAACTAGCACTGACCAGGTGCTCTATCTGTGCAACCCTAGCTTGCTTTCCAGTTGAACCCATTTAACTTTCAGCAGTGGTTCTGACAGACTATCATAAGTAGTTACATACCAGTGAAATAAACAAGACCTCTTTATTTCCATGAGAAGTCGCGCTGTGATTTGTTAAACAAAGCCTGATGTACACAGAGAGGTTTATTCTAAACATTATTGTAATTCAGTTACAAATCTCTTAGAATTTCAAAAATTTATTTTTCTTTTTCTGTTTTGTAGGCAAAATATAGTGGAAACAGTATTTTCTAGCAAATGCGGAAAAACAACACAGCCCGAACCCAGAAAGGTAAAGTGAAAGGGTGACAGCATCTGGTTTTTGCACCTTGTATTAACACTCCTCAGCTGTGATTAAAACTGAGATCTAGCAATCACTTGGTTCCTCCTAAATAAACTATTGTTGCCTGAACATATGTCATCCTGTCATAAAATCCTTAAATAATTCTTATTTGCTACAAAAGCAACCATCCTGTCCTATCTTTACCCTGCTTACAGCTACCTATATAAGAATGTATGTTAAGTGATTTATCAAATATGGCTGTGAATGCAGTGAAATGCCAGACTTGCACTGTTGCATGGTAGAAAATTAACTTGGATTATATACAATAGGATTTGAATAATATACCAGTAGTAATTTCTTCTCTTCACAAGAAGGACCTCCCTCAAATGCCACAAAAGACTGATTAGTCCTTCTTCATCAGCTATGTTTCAACATGTCCCTTATATCTAGTCATACGTTATACATGCTGATTGTTAGTTTGATTGGTTAGTTGATTTTTGATTTGTTGGTTTGGGGAAAGGAATTTATTGTTTTTTTAATAGGAAAGGAAATGCTTTTCTGTATTATCCCTCCCTTGACCACTTGCTTGGAAGAAAACAATGTGGGAGGCTTGAAGGACTCCAAAAGGTTGCTATTTCCTACAATCCAAAAAAAAAAAAAAGAATCGTTACTCCAGCTGTGTCCACCTCTTCAGGTAATTACAAATAGTATCCACTGTGTCCTCTGTATTACAGTATCCTGAAGACAAGGACCTTGAGAAGTGTCTGACACCTGCTATCTTTCTGCAAAATTGTAAGGATGACTTCAGCGTGCTTTTGCTACCATCAGTCATCTCAGACCTGTATACTCAAGTACTACAAGCCTTGCAAATAACTCCTCCTTTGCTGTATAGTAAATAATTCTTACTAGCTACATGCAATTTTTTAACAAATTAATTTATAAAACCCTTAACTTTCATTATGCGCGGGATAATTTGCAAGAATTCAAGGAGTTCACCGATTCTTACTAGTGTAAGTAGCAGAAATTTTGAAAGAATACTAAAGTTTTGTAATTCAGAACAGAATTAAGTACCAAGTAAAGAAGTAGCTTTTTTTTTTCTTTTTTACTTTTTGAGTATTACATTTTTTGCTTTTAATTTCAAATCTATAGAGTTTTAGCTGAATGAATGGGTACTTGCTGCTTGAAAGCTCTATTTGACAGCTTGTATCATGCAAAATATATCAAAATAATTTTCTTATTATAAGTCAAAACACGTAGATTTTCAGATTTTTCCTTTCTGCATGCTTAGGATAAATGCAAAATTGAGAGTTTAAGAGAGATGTAGCACAGGCTAAAGGTGAGGTTGAGTATGACATCAGACTTGTCAAAGCACCAGTGGAAGGGTTGTAAGAGTCACCTAAGCTCTTCTGCCAAAGTGCCCAATTCTAATTCTAGTGCTCAGCTAAGTTGGAGTCTATTATCCAATTCTTGATAATTCGGTTTCAAAGCTTCTTACTAAGGTGAAGAAAGGAAATGCACACCTGACCTGATGCTGCTGCAATTTGTGATTGAAAGAAAAGAAAAAAAAAAAAAAAAGAGCACTTCAACAAACTACGATGTGTTTAATGTTTCCTATTTCTGCTTTGCCATTAGTTGTTTTTAGCAATTAATCACAAAAAATGGGAATAGATTATTTTAAATTATATCCATTACTACAAGTAAAACAACCTAAAAACACTGGGGCACTCCTATTGTCATCAACGCGCCAGTTCCATGTACATGTCTGTAATGCCACAAGCAGGAAGGACAGAAGTTTAAAGGTAAAAGAATATAGGAAAGGCCAAAGGAAATACAGTGTTGAATTTCTGTCCATTCTTCTAGGAACATCAGGGATTGTAAACTGAACAAAGTTATCTTGTTATTGCATTATGATCAGTCACAAATATTCTATATAAAATACTGCATCCTTGCAACTCATTTAATTTTGAAACCATTAATTTCAATGACAATTTATGATCTCCAGTGAAAAGCAACTAATTCTTAAGATGACCTTTTAATGTAAACAATAATAATAATAATAAAAAATAATCAGTGTGCAGTACAGACTTTTAGATAGGCTGCTTTCTGCAGACATCCTTAAGGCCACAAGTTGTTTTCATCCTGCTTAGAGTGTTCAATATATTTCAAGGAAGTACAGGGACACCACAGCTACCCAGTATTTTCACTAACAGCAGTCTTCAAGAGAAAAAGCCAGGAAATGATACAAAGATAGACATTTTATTTTCTAGATGAGATACAAACTCTGAATTCATCCCAAAACATCCAAAATGTTGACCTTTGAGAGCTGCGAGTGACATACAATCTGAACGGACAAAAAACCCCACCAACCCAAATGAAAGCAAAAAAATGCTGTGCTTTAGGAACCTGAGCAGAACCAGAAAGTTAGAGCATCCTCTTTAGTTATCAAAACGCACTTCCACTGCCAATGTGAGAACTTATGGATATTATCAGGAATACAAGCAGAAGCTGCTTAGCAACTGCAGTTTCACAAGGACAGGGAAAGTTTCTCTCCTGAGTGGAAAGATAACAGGCAGTACCAAAACATCACAAGCATATTCAGCATGGTTATGGTAAAAATATAACATAGGTGAGTAAATAGCTCTCACACTTCTGTTTTAGTACTTGGGACTTAACCAGAAAGAATCTAGAGTGGGAGCAGAAATTTATACTGCTCTACCATATAGACCATATTCCCAAAAGAGTCTTTACACACCATCTTGTTTTATGTAATGACTTCATTTTCTGGAAGTATTTGTGCAAAACACAACACAAAGACCTTACATAATTTCAAAATTAGGCAGTAATGTGTGTTTTGTCCATTTTGAAAACTGTACTCTAGGATGAAGAACCTGTTATTCAAATGCTTTATGTCTCTGCGGTTAGGAATGAGTTAGAGTAAAATGTCACATATAATGCTCACAATGACATTTTCCTATACCAAAATTTAATTTAAGAGGAATATGCTGCATTTTAATAAAACATCTCATAGATTTCAAGTATATTTTTTATGGTTCTCTAGGGAAAATGCAGCAAATTGTATTTTACATCCACTGAAGTTCTCTTGCTGATGCTGTAAGATATATTTTCTGGCTTTGCTTGAGTGCCATAGTATTTACATTTTCAGATTTATCTGCTAGTCTATGTTCTCAGTAGTCACTCCTGTTATGATTATTTTCTCTTTTCACCATATGTTCACTATTACTCTATCGTTACAAGTACTTCAAAATGCATTCTGTAACTAAGCATCTAACCCAGGAAGAAGTTATGTTTTAATATGTTCCCTGATCATTTTCTCAGGCAAAGAACAGAATAAATCATTTATTAGATTACTTTCTATGCTGTATACGTATTATATGGCTCAGTTTAGCCTTAGATTTCACAATCTGCTTTGTACAGATAAGGCATTTGTATGTAGAAGGTTCATTAGATCAACTAATTTGTTTTCCTGTCAGGGAAGACCTTTAACACCATTTTCTGACTTCTAGCTGTGAACCATGTATTGGGTATGACAAAACAGGATTAACAGCCAACTACTTACTTGAAATCCCAAAATCCAGGATCCACTTCATTGCATGAGACAGAATGACAGGTTATTCTTCTGTCCTAATTTTCTCCATTGAGGAATGGCAGAGATGTGAGAAATACATACTTAGCACAGATCTAAAATAATTCTATAAACATAGTAGTGAAAAAAGTCACACTCAATTTACCGGAATCATAATCTGAAGGTAACCTAAATTTCCTGATCCACCTCATTATTATCATATTTAGAAGAGACAGGGCAAGGAGGGAAGTGATGAAGACAAAAAAACCCACCAAACAAACACAATCTATATAATAAATACTAATAATCCCATCTTGACTTGATGTAAAATCTCACATACAATACTGTATCAAATTCTCCTTTGCCAGCTCCTTCTGCCATTGCTGTTCACCTTCAAATGATACGGTCTAGATGATTTAGCTCTTTCAGGTAAATGCCAAAAGCACCTAAGAGGTGAGATGTACTGCAGAATTGTAACAGTGCATGAAAAATCTTCTAGGTGATGATCCAAAGCTTACTGAAGTTAACAAAAGAGCTTCCTGGTGCTCAGCTGCAAACATATCTGTGAATCTAAATTTAGACCCTGACTCAGTGGCACATCTGAGTGACTATTTTGTTACTGGTGTTGCATTTACAAACATAGAATCATAGAGTAGTTAGGGTTGGAAAGGGCCTTAAGATCATCTATATATACTATCTATATATATTATTAATGTTGAAATTGTGTTACCCTTCAACATAGTGGAGCAAGCTGCTGAACCCAGAACTCCCACTGAACTAAACATAAAAGTTCATGATTGTTTACCAAACCTAAAGATGCACAATTATGTGTTAAGTGCATTTGATTAATTATGCCTGCATCACAGAAAATGCATCTTACTTAAGTAAGTAAGAATATGTTAACTTCCTTGATGAGGTGATTTGTATTGTTTTCATTGAAGAACAGACATGCACTAACAAGCTCTCATGGTAGAATTCAGGTATTACTGAAGGGTTACCAAAGATCAGAGAAGCACATCCCTAACTAGAGGGTCAAGTAGAAAGTAGATTACTGCCCAGCTGTAAATGGGAACTTCCAAATAACTGCATGGCTCAAGTGATATATTATGCTTTTAGAAATATTAAAAATTGGACAGACCGAAGAAATTTGTGGAAAATTTTAAAAGAAAATACATAGCCGGAAAACACTTGTTAAAAAAGCAACATGAGCAGAAAGATTACAAAAATATAATGCAAGAAAAGCTACACAGAGATAAACCATCTGCAGATGAGACATTGAGTTCAGGCTGCAAGACAAAAAAAAGGAAATAAATTGTGTAAGAAGTAGTATACAGAGTTGATATAAATTGATGCACATTGAGCAATTAACTGTAGCGATCAGATTTGTATATAGTGGTCTCTCACCAGAAAGAGACAAAAATGAGACAATAGTATTTCTACAGAATCACGGAAGAATTCAGTTGACTAAAATGCCTTGGGAGTTCTGTTGGACAAGAAAACGTACCAGAAGAGCACTGAGGAAATGCATAAACAACAGTGCCATGTGAACATGAGACATCAACGGTTTGTTGTCTGCACCAGAAGACTATTTGTTTTGTCCAATGAAAAATCCAGTGGAAATGAAGTATAGCAGAGCAGGTCAAGTTGCAAAGGGAGATTCTACTTTACAAACCTGACAATTATTTTGTTTGTCATTCAATTTCAGGTAGCTTACAAAAACAGTGTCTAAGTTAGATTAAATATGTAAAAAAAGCATATCAAGGGCATTACTGTGTCTACAGAACGGAAACAGCCCTCACAAACAGAAACAGAAAAAGAAAGTATTAAATAATTCATATAGCTGAACACTTTGCAAAAAATGCTCACTGTGAATTGCAGATAGATACCTGGTCTTATAAGTGGAAAACTGATTTTGGAACTCCCCCCCTCCCCCCCCCAAAAAAAAAAAAGTGAAATCATGTCATTAATTTTAAATTCAAAGCAATATTGAAAAGTATTGTATGAAGATCAATAAATAGCTATAATTATTGAGGAAAACTATAAATAAAATATTATATTGCAGGCTGTAAGCCTCTAGACATTTTATACCATTAAATATATTTTTATATCTCAGCTGTCTCTGAAAAGAAGGAAGAAAATGAAGAACTTTAAAAGAAAATTATAATTCTTTTACTGAAAGAAAAAGAACCTTGGACACTTTCTTTGTTATGAATAAAAATGACAGTGAAATGAAAGTCAGCTTCCAATACTATATTATTTAAGTAGAAAGAGCAGAAATTTGTTCAAGAGAGAAACTGCAAGGTAGGCTATTTCCAGTATAGAGTGTACTTTTTTGAATACAATACATATATTCTTATTTACCAAGTTTGCTGAGCATTGGCATATAAAAGTGTATCTCAAGGTGGCAAAAATGATTCCTAGAGATTCAACTGAAGGAGCAATTACAATTACTTTATTTCCTTGCCAGGAGCTCATGATCCCTTGAAAATTTAGTTTGAAGGTCTCTTCTAGATTAATTAGATGAGAAAATTGTACAATCTTTTGATGCCTTCCATTTTACAATTGCTGTGTAGATTAAATAACTAAAAGGTTTTTCCATAAGAATATATGTTGTATACAATCTAAAGTAAACAGAACCTGAATTTTGCTTATTTTTGGTGCGAGCCTTTTTTGTTATCATTTATGTAATTTCATTAAGTAACAACTACTGCTTCCATGAGTATGATGTCAAGGCAGGACTTCAGTTACAAAGGTATGCGCTGTAACTGCGCTAATGCAACTACTTCTGCTTCGTAATGTAAACGATGTTTCATTTCTTTGTAAGAGTTCTGTTTAAACATTTATACCCATCTCTCTTGTTACACTGTTACTTTATGATTCTTAAAAGTTGATGACTTTTTTCTGCCTTTTAAATTTGTAAATTCAGTTTCAACTAAGTACTGCCCCTGTTCAATACAGCCTTTGTCAAACATTTATTTTGCAAGTATTTAGTATGTGTTATTGGAAGTTTTTGTCAGGTAGTCTGCATCACTGGCTTTACATTGCCTTTGTTACCAACACCCAAGCATTGGTCAAATGCTTCTGAAATCCACTAGGCTGCACATGCCTCAATATGAACTTGACTGCTCAGTGGTCAGCACTCTTCCCCTAATGCAGCAAGACATTATGAAAGAATTGTCTCTTGGATTCTTTATACAAAAGTAGTTCTATAGGTGAATTAGTCAAATATTTAAAATCCAGCAACCTCAGTGATAGATTTGTCACTGACCCAATGCCAAAGCTGAAGAGTGCTAGGAAAAAAAAACCAAAAAAACCCAACAAAACTCAAAGTACTGTCCAATTAGAGAGACCATAAGGCTTTATGAACTGATCTTAAAATACAAGAGAAAAAACAGACATGATCAGTGTTCTGCTGAACCTATTTTTGCATAATTTAGCATTTTAAAAAAATAATTTTCACAGCAATTTAACTATTTTATGACTGAAATAGATTATATTATACATCTACTGCTATGCCAGCTTTGCTCAGAATAAAATAGCAATTTTTTAATGAATCCTTGCATTCTGCTACAGCAGAAAAATTTAATGCCGCTAAGACAGCACCAAAGTAGGAACAAACTTAGTATTACTGACTGTGAAGGTGACTAAAATTGTGTAAGAGTATCGATAGTGCACTGTTGGCAAAAATAATAGCACTAGAAACATGATCACCAGTTCAGAACATGCACACTAACTACTGCATAGACAAAACATCCTTTATGATGACTGATACTTCTCTAGCCTCTGTTATGCCAGTGTTGA
Organism: Psittacus erithacus; assembly: GCA_009867235.2. NCBI lineage: Eukaryota > Metazoa > Chordata > Aves > Psittaciformes > Psittacidae > Psittacus > Psittacus erithacus. Next base: position 19,482 of record WYDI02032273.1, read on the forward strand.
TGCTGCGTTAGAATATAAGTGCAGCGAGCCCTGTAGATTTGCAAGTAAATCTCGCAGAAGGCAGATAAGCTGCCTCAAATGTTGGAGAAAAATCCTTGCGCTTTCGCCTTCAGAATTGTTCAGCTTTATCAACAAAGCAAAAATTTTGGAGACCACAACAACGTTGAACCCACTAAAGAACACATGGCCTGACTCTTAAATAACCCACATAATGACCTCTTTCAAAAAAATCAAACTTCTAGGAGCCATAATGAATCAAGTAATCTGTCCAGCTCTAAGAAAGCTACATATATCAGCAAAGAAACTTTTCAACCTCTAATAGCTTCACTATCTCCCAAACCATGGACAACTTACTCTAGTGAATTATCTAAACCATGATTTTTTTTTCTCCCTCTGCAGTCTTTATGAACAATGAAGATGTGGTTACGATAGCATATTCACAAGTTCAGTCAGAAATAATCAGCTCAGCAGAGTGATGGGCAGTTTACCAGACAGAAAATGGTAGTTTTCTACACCTGCTTTCTGCAACTGTTAACACTGCCTTACGAGGTAACATGCAGTGTTATTTCACTTTCTATTTCCACATTCACACTAAGCTGTCATCAAAAGTGTATAAATGCTGCTACACCTCTAGAAATCCATTGCGCATAGCCCTACCAACATGTAGTGCAAGACCACTTCCCTGTGATGCTTTGGTCTTCTTGTGCTCAAAAGAAAATTTTTTTTGAAAATTATTCTGAAATTCTTTTGAGCACAAAAAGACCAAAGAGGCGTATGGGAATTCCCTGATACCACATGTTGTAAAAGGAATTCCTGTACTCCAGAGAGGTCAAGTTGCAGTTGCGCATGACTATAAGCTACTCATAGAGGTGGCGTAACTGTTAGCCTGCATTTCCCCTTTCAGGCCAGGCACATAGTGAAGATGCAAAGTACGTAAAGGAGGTTTCACACTCTTAACTAATCTCATGGTACCATGTACTCCACAAAAAACAAGCACATTAGCCTAAATGTAACCATACTACAGAAAGATAGCATGGAGCCAAATATTTTCAAGAACAC
>WYDI02032274.1:0-41692 GCA_009867235.2 Psittacus erithacus
TGGCTGCCCCATTCCTGGCAGTGTTCAAGGCCAGGTTGGATGGGGCTTGGAGCAACCTGGTCTAGTGGAAGGTGTCCTTGCCTGTGGCAGTGGGTTGGAGCTGGATGAGCTTTAAGGTCCCTTCCAACTCAAACCAGACTGGGATTCTATACCTGAGCTTTGGTGTCCTCAGTGCCTTGACTGAAAAATAAACAGCTTTCCAGCTGAAAAATAAACAGCTTTCCAGCTGAATATAATCTCTTGCAAAGTCTAGAAGCCACTGGTACTTCCAAAATCCCACTTAGTCCTGGCAGTAAGGTTCTTAGAAGTCTGGAAATTGGTAGTTTTATTAGTCTTTGACAAACATACACACACAAAAGTTATTTCACAGTATAGAGAATTAATAATGCAATGAGTTACTCTTTCTCAGGAAAGCAGCAGTGGCTGGCCAGAGCTTTCCCCGGAGGTGTTTGTGGATGGTTTGGTGTTTCAATAGTTCCTCTTCTCTGAGGGAACTAAAGGCATCATGAAAATATTATTGAAAACCTCTCATCAAAACACTCCTACTGGGCACTGGCATTCCTGTGATAGCTGTAATGCAATCATTAACTCACTGCTGTGGTGCTGGAAACTATTTTCTGAGCAGGACAGGCTCATTCTGGTCTGGTTTTTGCTTTGTGCCTGTCCTGATCAGCCGAGACAGAAGAACAGACCCACATCATTTACTGAGGTGTACACAACAGTTTTCATATTATTGTGATCTGATTTTGCTGTGGTGACCATAATTTCTGTGTCCTTATGCTTTTTTGTCTTTGAACAGCCACTGATACCAGTGCTGCAGTTATTATACATAGGTGGGAAGCTGACTACAAGCTGGTGATTTTGGAGCTGGAAGCTGTGGTATTTGGTGCTGCTAACCCATTCTCATCCAGATGTGAAGATGAGGCCAAAAAGGCTGCTGTTGTAAGCAGTGGGAAAGAGAGGTTTTGGAGGAGGTTGTTCTCTGGTATTACTGCTTTCCATGTATTGCCCAAACAGGAGCACATTTCTCACTCGCTGCTGTTTGTCTCTGGGAGCAGTCTTGTTGAAACTCAATAATAAAGCCCAGGGAAACTAACTTCACTTGTAAGGAAGTCTTCCAAAACTTGTATTGGAGCCAAGGGATCAGCAAACCTTGTAACAAGTTGTTAATCTCCTGTTCTTCAGATGTTCTTGCCTTGTGTTATGCCAGACTCCATGTGTGCCATGGCTTATGAATTCTTATCAAAGCCACATTAAAAAAACCCAACTTGCCCCACAGCTCTCAGCCTGTGCAGCTGATGGACATTAAAAGAAACAATTTATACTTAGAAAAAGTTATAGAGAATGCATGACTTCACCTTTCTTAATAGCTCTCTCCAAACTTTTTGCCCAAGCACTTTTCAGAGTGGAATTTGGTGTTTTTTCCTGGTAGTTCTTCAGATTCTTGACCCTAGGTCAGGTCTGTCCTACAGAAATCTATTTGGGAAAGTACAAATTGCAATGGAAAATCCCGGATATTTCCTTTGGTAGTTCTCCTTTGGGACTAATGGTTCTCATTCTCATAGAGGTGATTCAGGAGCTCATCTTCATCCCAGTGATGTTTTTGCTTTTAAGCATGTCCCCTTTTGGTTGATTAGCTCAGAATTGCATTTGTCGCTGTGGTGGAGTGTCGTAGACAGTGAAGGAAAAGGAATTACTGGCATATGCTGTGCAAACAGTGTGCATGCCTAAGGCAATACTAAATTCCAAGGGGATTTCCTCCTCCACATTGAAAAGGACTGTTTCTTCTCAATACTATGTTCTCACACTCTTGGGAAAAAAACATGTGACAATACATAAACCAAAACTGGGGAGAGGAGACTTACTGTTGGCCAATTCATGATGGGAAGCTGGGGATTCATGTAAAACATCCTTGGTGGTATGAGAAGAACCCGGTTTATTTCCAATTGGATTTTGTTTTTTATTCTTACCAGAACTCTAATATTTTTGGGACATCAAGTTACCCCACTGTGTAGGCGTTAAGGCCAGGCAAGGGCTTTCAGAGGGCATCTCAGAGTTAGGATTCATTTGGTAAGTTTCAAGGATTTTAAGATCTATTCTGGAAGACAGGGAAGGAGGAAGATTCCAGTCAGTGATTGGTAGGGAATCATAGAATAGTTTGGATTGGAAGGGACCTCAAAACTCATCCAATTCCAGTCCCCTGCCATGGGCAGGGACACCTTCCACTAGAGCAGCTTGCTCCAAGCCCCATCCAACCTGGCCTTGATGGGCCATCCAACACTGCCAGGGATGGGGCAGCCACAGCTTCTCTGGGCACCCTGTGCCAGTGCCTCAGCACCCTCACAGGGAAGAACTTCTTCCTTATGTTTCATCTCAGTCTCCCCTCTGTCAAGTTAAAGCCATTCCCCTTGTCCTGTCACTATCTGTCCTTGTCAAAAGCCGCTCTCCAGATTTCTTGTAGCCCCTTTGGGCACTGGGAGCTGCTCTAATGTCTCCCCTTAAGGAGCCTTCTCTTCTCCAGGCTGAACCAGCCCAGCTCTCTCAGCCTGTCTCCAGAGCAGAGCTGATCCAGCCCTTGCAGCATCTCCCTGGCCTCCTCTGGAAATGCTTCATTAATATTAAGCTTTAGGCACAGAGGAACTGAGGAAGTTGTTTTTCCATTATCACAAAGGGAAGCAATACCAGTTAAGCTGAGGCCTGCAGCAGAAACAGTTACTGGAAATGTTTTCATGTTACTTAATACCTTGACATGCATTATTCAAAGTGTGTAATGTCAGCTGGGGTGGAGCAGGGAGGAATGGCTTTGCAGAAGAATTTGTTTGCTCCCCATGGAATATTTTCCTGTTGATAGCTACCTTCTCTGGCGATAAGGTACATTTGAGGAATAATTAAAAAGAAAAAAATCACTCTTCAGCCGCATCTTTCTGAACTTCTGGAACGTGTTGTCTTGCAAAGTGACCTACCCTTGTCCAGATGGCTAGCCCTTCTCTGAGCAGTGATATCCTGCCAGCCTTTCTCCATTGTAGAGCAGAATTGAAGCAAAAGCCGTCTATGAGCCTGCTGCAGCAGGACAGCTACACAGTAAATGGTAGAGCCATTTAAATGGGATGCACTTCTCAGAGGCATATGCAGCAAACAGTCTCTTCTGAGCAAGCTACTTAAGCATGTGCTTCAGTTTTCCTGATGTGTCTAAAGGACTTTCTGAGCTGCAGCCAAAAGGGCTGTGTGTTGGGAAAAAGGCAAGAAGAGTTTGTCTGCTCATATTAGCACTGTCATAGGGTTACAGTGGAGGAGATGAGAGGCAGAAACAGATTGCGAAGCGTGAAGTTAAGCTGGCATCTCTCTGCTTCCCTCTGTGTTTACTTAGCATCCACACAGACAGTAATTTCATGATTCACCTGCTGAATGATTTGTTTCGCTGACGAAGCTGTGATAAATAGAGACTTGGCATCATGTGCATGGTTGTTGAATGTAAAGGCATATGAGTCATATAAATGAAGCTTTCAGACTTGTTGTGATAGATTGCCAGACAGAGTGAGTGAAACGCACACATATTTTGGTCTGGGTAATCAATAGCTGGAAACGTTGTAAAAAGTGATTTAGCACAAAGTCTGGAGTTTCCAAAACAGTAAGGCAGGATTAATTTATTAGTTTTGAAAGTAAGCATAACAATAATAATACGTGATAATCCTATGCCACAACCTTTCTTTTTTTGATGCCTACCTAGGTTTTGTAACGTTAGCTGTTGTGGACTGAAAATTGAAGATGATGCATGTGTAGCTCCAAGAAACTGCCTAAAATGTAATTCCTAGAAACATGAGTCTTCCTGATTCAGGATTCAACCCAAGGTTGTGCTGAGTGTTGTGAGATGTGCTAGTACTGTAGATGCACCACCAGAATGTTTCATGCATTGGCTGTGCACTTTGTGGACGCTGGTCTGAAATGTGTCAGAATGCTGGTTTTTCTGAGGCTGAGACTCATGACTTCTGATCATGGGAAGTGAAATTAATAGAGCTGTGAGAGAAAGTGTTTCTCTTTGTTCGAGCAGAGCCCTAAATGTTCTTGATTCTCACTGATTTCAGTGTGCCTTGGTGACTCTGCACTGATCTTAGCGTAGAATAAGAGTTTTATAGCAAAGGACATTGATATGATTAGATGCTTGTGAACTAGTATTAGAGAGGTTTCTAGAAACTTAAAGCATCCTGAATAAGAAATCTATAAATGCCTTTTGAATACCTGTCTGCTAGATATATGTATTTTTGATAGTCCTTTTAAAAATAGGAGCTCATAAATAGTATTAAAATTGTAGCACACTCACCACAGGGGAGAAGTTAAAATCTGAGATTTTAAATAATGAATCCAAAATAGAAGTCCATTTGTAGCTAAGAACTGGTATTTTCAGAGGAATGATGTTGCATGTAGGCTTTGTTGTTTTCTTGTACTTGCTGATTTTTCACATTTCACATGAACTTTTTCAGCTTGCCCTGTATGTAGGTGTAGATAGATACAGACAGTATCTTTCTAGTAGTGTGTAATAATGAATGAGATTGAAGTTATCCTGGTTTTCTGTGGGATAGTGAAATGTTAATGAGGTATCTGTGTTTTATGGTAGCAGTAATTATATCACATTTGCTTTTATCTCTTTCTTTCGGTGGCACATGACTTATCACTTGGGCAAGATAAAGAAAGATCTGTTTTTGAGCAAGTCTTTCATGGTCCACAAATGGCACATGACCAAATTCAGAGTACACACTGTGTATGGAAGGTCACTAAATGTATTTGACTCACAGGGTAACTACGTCTGAGTAATTTGGGGGCTAAAGACTGTGTTTTCTGTCTTACAGTGGTTCTACACAAAATGAAGTCTTACTAACTGTGACTTACACCACTGTGACTGGACAATGAACTTCCCTAAGCAAACTTGACATAACATCAGCTGAAAGTCTTCTGCAAGGCCAAAATGAGAAATAATAGCATATTTCATATCTATAGTCATTAAAAGATATGATAGATTCAGTATTATTCATGATCATTATGAATTTTCACAGTTATATCCGTTCTGTTATCAAAATAAGACAAAAAGGCCAGCTGGAAAATAAATATGTAGAGAAGGTGGGAGAGATATGGATTTCTTTGAATCATTTGAATTCCAGTTCCTTTAATGAATCTTTTCTTAGTCATTGCCTCTGGCTGAGAATAGTAATATACCATTAACCCAAGAGATGCAAAACTGCTGTGCTGTGCTTGGAAGGGTGTCAGAAACTCCTCTGGTAAGGATGAGAAGGTCTTTTATTGCCTTTTCAATTGCTGGATAGTCTAATCCTAGTAAGCATTTTAACAAAATGGAACTACTGAAGTCATTGTGAAGCCTGATATTTGATTTTCATAATGAACATATGGCAAAAATGAACTGCTAATAGAGCTGTATCAAGGCAGGTACAGCAGCTGTTACACTCGAAGTGCTATCTAACACATTGCAACCTGCTGGACATGGAAGCCTATTTTTAGCAAAAGAATAAATAAGCCGTCTGTGCCCTACTTTTTGTCAAAATGTGTCATGGGATCTTTATATTTGATTAGAAAAGTCAGTAGAAATAACACAAGGGAACTCAGCACCTCATCTGAAACCTGGCAATTCTGACAGTCCAGTGCTGCTTTCTATTACACAAATATGTTAATACTGGGTATGAGGCCAAGCCCATAAATTGGGCAGCAGAGGTAACAGCTGGTGGGAGACTTGCTTGTGTGGTGTGTGAGATTACATGTGGACACAAGTCCTGGTTCTATTAGGCCCTGGCTATTCAAGATGTTTTTGATGAAAGAAGTTATTTTGTAGTCATGAATAGAACTGTTTTTGCAAAATCTGTGTTAAGAAACTGGAAAAATTAAAAACTATGCAGAGATATTATACAGTACAGTACAATGATGCACCTTCTAGGTGTAGGTTTACATCGCAGGGTAGGAGAGTTCTGTTCCCAACTCTTACTGGCACATTTGCAGCCTCAGTACAGAGGGACTCTCCTTTCCAGTCCCTCAGTTCCAGATTTAGGAAGCCAGAGAAGCAGTCATGCTGTGCCGGATAACATGCAAGGCCAGTGCTCCAGAAGGAGAGCTTTGGTGCGTTAAGGCCTCTCTTCAGTTTGGACCTACTCATGCAGCTTGCCTGGGTGGCAAAAAAGGGAAGGAACTGAGCCCACTCATTCACAGCAGGGCTCTGTCTGCCCTGATGTGTCCATCAGCTGACCTGCTGCCACTTCTGGTGTGTTACAGAGGCTGTGGGAGGTCAGGGAGCTTGAGTTCCTCAAGCCTTCTATTTCAAGTGGCTTTACATCATTGAAGTTAGGTTTAAAACTGTAAGATGAGAGGCCTCTGACTTCTCATTGAGTAGGGGAGCGGAATGGTGAAGTGCCAGGATGCTGAGTATTTGTGTATCAATGCTGCTGGCTATTTGAGGTGGTGCTGTAGGTAAGAGGATGGTTTGCCTCTCTGGCTTCTATACATATGCTATAAGTTCTCAGAGAACTTTTCCACTGAATTTTACACGTATTAAATAACTTGATTTAGCAAGGCACTGTTAAAAGCTGCTTGTTCTTGCTGCAGGCTGTAGCTTCATTAGCCGAATTCAGCATCTGTTTCGTCTGACATCTGCATTTGCAGTCTGGTACTGAATGTCACTCAGTCCATTATTTGCTGCTGCCTCTCCCTTTGCTGGAGTCAGTGTGAGAAACAAAGAGAAGCTTATTATAGACACACATGCTGGTGTAAAGGCAGGAAAGGAGAGCAGCATGCTGTACGGAACACCTTTGAGGGGCTGTTACTCTTATGAAATTGAGCTAGTGTGTTCTGCTGGGTTTTTCACTGTATCATTATCAGTGCACCCTGAGAGGCCCTAATGGCAATGGCCAGCTTTGATTTCAAAGATTGGTCTAACATCTGCAGAGATGGGGAAGGTCTAATCCAGCAGGCTGGCTTTTATTTATCAGCTGAGATTGTTACGATATGTGGATCATACTACCCACGTACTATATCTTCTCTATCCTATCATTTACTTTTAACACACAAAATTCCTTGGGAATCTCAGTATTTGCTTTTTAGGAGATTAAATATAGACTTCAACAGTTAAACATGGTTCTTGTGACTTTTTTCCAAACACATGGCTTGAAAGAGTCATTATTTGTTTACACAACTATTTACTTGCTGCTTAACAACTCTTAAATTTCAGTGACTAAAGAGAGATTCTGTCCCCCAAATGATAACAACCTATTACCTCAGGCAACAGGGGACATGTTTTTCTAGTGTAGATAAAGGGACTTAAAATGGGGGCATGAAAGTTGTTTTTTTTAATTTCAGGTAAGCTATTTTTTTTGAATGTTATAATTCAAACTGGCTTTTTTCTAGTGACTACTGAGGAGGCTGTCATGTTATTTTTCATAAACAAGATGCTCTTGAAGCCTTTTATTTGGATGACAGCAGGCAGCATGCTGACAAAGGAATGACCATGCAGTGTAGAGTGACCATTATTCTCCCTACCATTGCTCACATAGTTTTGAATATAACTTCTTTTTTTATTGTTATTTTTAAGAAAAGAAGAACTCATGAGAGATTCTTATGATATTCTGTATTCACCACAAAACATTCCTCATTAACTACACAGAGCTGATTTGGTTTGAAGATGTTGCCATTGTATCCCGATATCAGGCACTAGCAAGTTGCTGTGAGCATTTAAGTCTTGTGAGCAATTAATTCTATTACTCAGCTGTGTTCTGGATTGTTGTCCTTTGTATTTACTAACTTGAGTTCTTTTCAGACCAGCTTTTTCTACTTTAGGCCAAACATCCTTCACATAGCATTTCCACTTAGATTTTCTTTCTCCCTCTGTTCGGGACCGCTGCCACAGCTCTGTGACGTTTGCAGATACACAGATGACTTAGTTCCTTTCTTCTGACCACTGCAGTGACACAGTGCTAAAATAAAGTACACCCAGAATGCTGAAAATGACACATTTTCAAGTGACCAAGAGTGTGCCCTAGGCGTACAGCTGTTTCACAGGCAGACATGACTCAGATACAGCCTATTTAGACAAAACCCTTTTGTTATTCTGAGAACACATGTAACAATAGCCTGGGTGGGGAAAGTAAGTAATGAAACATTAGTTGTTTTGTGAAGAGGAGTGGGAAGAGAATCTAAAGGTAAGGAAATAGAAAATTAAAATTATAGTTAAAGCCTTGGGTTTTTTCCCTTGCCACATTAGGGTATAAGAAAGTTTCTTTAAGACTTTTCAAGAGGAGTTTCTTATTCATATTGCACACACCGTCCATAACTCCATGTGTGATAAGAGCATGAATATCATGCAAGTTGATTGACTATAATCTGAAATACGTTGATCAGCACTGACTGAGATCTCTTTGCTCCTACTGCTAAATACTGATATTGTATTTGGAGGCATTAAAACACAGAATGGAGAAGAAATTTGAAGTCAGGGATTACAGTCCTACAGAAAAACTCTGCATGGGCAGATTTCATTAAATTCTATTCATAGATATAGCAGAAATAGTCTATGCAAGGCAATTTTTAAGTGCTTGGGGCTTTACACCTGATAGATACTTTAAGGCATTGTTATCAAATTGAGAAGATGACAGAGCAATAGATAGGTTTTGAAGTTTCTGGATTGTAGCCCTCTGCTCAGTCTAGTAAATCACCCACATAGTTGACCTACATTTTGCAAAGTCCGCATTGAGTCCTATAGAACAACAACCAGAAGTTGCAAGATCCAGAGTCAATCGCTCTTTTCTAAAAAACACATTATCTATCCTTTCCAGGTACAAACCCATTTGTCATCAGTGAGGCCAACCAGCAAGCCAAGATTTGAATATCTAAGCCAAGGCTATCTAGATATTTAATGTCAAACCCACAATTATTAGAATGGTTTGAAAATGGGATGTTTTTGTACTGCTGGATTTCATTAATACCTTATTTTTCAGAAATGTATTTCAGTAACAGTGTAAGCGTTAAACAAAAGAGATAATGTGCCGAACTAAACTTCATTATATAGAACATAATCCATGGAAATGATGCTTTTGTATGATCTGTACAAACAAGATCATAAACAAGTTTCATTTGAAAACTGTTGGCTTTTTCTTCCAGGAAGAAGGGAAGTCAAGTGAAGTTGCCACACTCCTGCAGTATGAAGCAGCAGCATGATGTTCAGAAACGCTGCCTGTGGTACTGAGCGGCCTTAGAAGAAATAAGTGGTTAAAAGCAGGAAGCAGAACTGTTAGTTGATGCACACAACAGATGGGCTGTGAAGGCAACTGACACGCGGTAGGCAAGGCTTCTTATTAACTTCTGCCCTTCCACTGAGATTCTCCTAGATGTTGTGTTGTGTGCTCACTGTTAGTGCAAAAAGCCCATTTGCTGAAAAGAGTGGAGAGATCATTGTCCTTCCCATAAATTTCCAGTCAGTCCTTGTTGTAGTTTGTTGGTTTGTAACAAACAACTAAACATCCCCTAGATGTTTTCTAATCCAAATCTAACGAAGTTTTAGTGCCTTGAGAATCAAGAAGTGAGGTTGATGAGGAAGTAGATTGTCCATCTTTCTATTGTCAGAACTGGAATAACTGGGAAAATGAGCAGAGTAAAATAGGTAAGACTAGTAATACAGCTTGATTATTAGCAGAGGGATGTTAAAGTATGCATAATATGATCATACTCTTTGAATGTGGACAGGGATATGCTATGCCTCGCCCTATTTTCATTAAAGGCAGTAGGAATGTTTCTGCTGATTTCAGTGGGTGGGGACGGTGCTAGCTGCATGCAAAAGCAAGTTGTTTCATTACTGGTTACATTCTACATTGTGTTTCTTTGATTGCTTCTTTGAAGAAGCCACCGATTTTTTACACATACCCGTTTCAATGCAATTATTCTTAACAGCTCAGTGCCAAGGCTCTTAAAATGAGGCTGTATCACAGAAATCATTGGCAAGGCAATAAGCTGCTCTAACGAGGTCTTCCCTGGTGATTTCCAAAAGCCACTTCGAGAAGCCAGCTCTTTGATGAGCCTTTTCTAGAGTGAACACAATGACTGCCTCTTTCAGTCTCCTAGACCACGCTTAGCCCCCTCCTGAAGCCTGAACCCGGCCGCAGGAGGAGGCGCTGGGGCGCTTACCCCCGCGGTGCCCGCCTCTGCGAGTGAGGAACGCGGCCAGAGAGCTCCAAAGGAGTGGGGGAAAGCGGATGAGCGGGGGGGGGAGGCTGCGGTCGCTGCTGAGCCCCGCTGGGGCTCGCAAAGGGAGATTTCACCGGGAGCTCCGCAACCCGGGACTCACCTCCCCAAGGCCGGCTTCGGCCCTCGCGGGAAAATGGACCCGGGAGCTCCCAGACGGGGCGGGGACGCGCCGCGCGATTGGCCGGAGCCAGAGGTTTGATACTGAAAGCTGCGAGCGGATTGGTGGCCCGCGGCCAAAGGGGCGAGGCCTGGACCCGCGGGCGAAGCTATCGCCTAGGTAACCCCGGCGCCCGGGCCGTGCGCGCGGAGGACGCAGGAGCGCGGCGCGGCCGCTGCCGGTGGCGGCGTGAGGGAGCAGGCTCCCGCTAGCGCCAGGGCCGCCGCGCTGGCTGCGGGCGGCGGGGGACACAGCGGTGGCGACGGCGGTGGCCGCTGCTGCGCGGGCAGGTGGGTGTGCGACGGCAGGCGGGCGGACGGGCGCCGCGCTCTGAAGGGGACAGGACGGGACAGACCTGCGGAACACCCGCGGGCGGGCAGGTCTGCTTGGCGAGGGGGCGAGGTGCGGCGGGGCTTCCCCTCAGCCGCCACCGGCGGCTTGTTTCGGTGCCTCCCAGCCCCGCGGCTCCGAGCTCCGCAAGAAAAGGGTGAGCGCTTCTCGGCTGCCGCCCGTTGCGACACGGGGCTTGCTCAACCGGGGCGGGAGGCGCTGCCCTTTTCCCGGCGCGGGGGCAGGTTTCGGCCGGCGGCTGCGGCCGTTTGTCAGCAGTTGTGAGGAGCGCGAGGCCGCCCTTTGTGCGTTTTCCAGCGGGGCGCGACGGTTAACGGCCGCCGCAACAAGTGGGGTGCGGGCGGCAGGGGGTGGGGGGGCCATCACTTTGTGATCTGTAAGTGGCCATCTTTAGTGGCCATCGCTTTGTGATCTTTAAGGGGAGTTCAGGTTATTCGATGCCCCCGCCTGTTTCCAGCTGACTTTCCGAGCGCTGTTTCCGTCCTGAACCGCAGGAATTTGTGTGGAAAAAGTGGTGTTTATGTGTTTGCAGCTGGATGCTTGTTCCGTGTGCCACCCGCGGAGCGACCGCTTTGGCACTGTGGTGCCATCGGGTAGTTTCTCAACAGGCAGCTAAGTTCTTCCATAGATGAGGGCTTGTTTCTGTGTAAGGGGCTAATGTTCATATTATGGGACTAATGTGCACTAAAAGTTCCAGAAAGAGAAGGGGAGAACTTCATGCTAGAATGGCCTGTCCAGCATCAGTGCATGTGTTGCTGGATACCTTCTAAAATCAAGCAAGCTTACTGTTTTTTTGCCAGAACTTTTAAGCATTTACACTTTTCTTGTCACCAGATACGTTGATGAGTTTTGTTTGTTTGAAATTGACATCTGTAGCCAAAGTATGTGTTCTGTATTCTCTAAATCAATGCTGCTATTACACTCTTGATATTGAGAATTATTCAGGCTTTTTAAGCTCCTGAAACTGGGCATTGCTAGGAGCCCCAGTCACACGTTATTTATGTTTTGAGGTTTGTAGTTTAGGGTTCAAGGTTATGTGAGTACATGAAGGGTGCCACAGAAGTTTGATTGGCCTGTGATCTATGGCATTAGTTAAGAGACTCTCACAGCTATAGGTCTTCAAAGATTAATTAAAAGGTGAAATAAAACTTTAAAACACACTTGCTTTTAGGAAGATTTCATGTAGAGAACTAGTGGATACCCAGACACTTAACAAAGAGTTGTGTAGTGGAATGCATTGAGGTGCCTGGGGAATCAATCACCAGGTCACTTGGACACTTTGATCTAGAGGCTTCAGTTCAGTCTGATGATGGCTTTCCAGGCTTTGGAAGTTTCATGCCAGCAAGCAGTGCTTTTCAGAAGAGTGAAAGAAAGAAAAGAATTCTTGAACAAAAATTGTTTGGTAACTGGTTTTCTTTTTTGGCTTCTTAAAAAGGAATATCAGGGATATCAGTAGCATCAAGAATGTTTTGTTATGGATTGACTGGGAAACCTGTTTGGGTGGGGGTTCAGCTGGAGTTGAATGTTTTTAAAGAATCTTTTAAAAAGGAACTTTCTCCGTACATGGTCTTCAAATATGTTGTTGATGCCCTTAAATGTCTGGTTTTCTTGAATAAAAATCACTTCCGTTAAGTCAGGTTTCACTTCCTTGGAATATCTGATGTCATACGCTTGCTAGTTCTCCAATTGTCTATAGACTTTTGGCAGAACTCCAAATTCCAGTGTAGGAAAGCCTTAAAAAAAAAAAAAAAAAAAGAAAAAAGAAAAAGAAAGGAAAGGAAAGAAAAATCTCTGATTCTTCTGCTACAGTAAAGAGAGAACGTATTCTGCCTCTGCTGCCTAATTTCACTGCTCCTTTCTCTTTCTTGCAAGTTAAACATAGAGTCAATAAACTTCTGAAATGTGCATGTTTTGAATAGTTTGCATATGTCTGCAATATGCTCTGTTTCACAAATGTGAAATTTAAACCCCAAATCCTGTAAAAACCCAAACTGTCAGAATCCTATATGCACGAGATGGGTGCAGGAAGAACACTAAATGGTGTGACTTAGGAGTGGGGTGGAAATGCAAGCTGGTGGTGTGTTCCAGCAACCAGAGGCACAGAGTTGAAGTAGCTGAAGTACTTCTTCATAGGTCTATTTACACTTGGAAGCTTTGCTTTTAGCTCTCTAAAAGCTGCCACCAATTAATTTACCTGAAAATAAGTGTGTGGGTTGCTCGGCTGTGGGCTGTGGCATTGTATTTAATGCAAAGTCCAGGGCGCTGCTTCTGCTTCAGGTGGACTTTCTGACTTGCTGCTCTTGGCAGCAGCAAACCATGAAGTTCACCCTTTTTCGCAGCTGGCAGTTGCTGTGAAAGCAGTGCAGGAGAGAAAAACCTGAAATAAGCATTATTTCCACATTTACTTAGGAAAACTTGCTTGGTTGGGGTTGTTTTAGTAAACGTGTGCTTGTACTCAAACAGGTACCCTTGGAGCATGGACACACATAGTGTTACATAGTACATCTCGCATCTCATTTCATTTGCCTCAGATTATGAGGACTGTGAATTGTGGAGGGCTAAAACAATGTCAGTGTTAGTGCCTGAGTGCATTAAACACTTTGTTTTATGGCAGTGTTGTTAATCGTCACAGTCAGCCGCCATGTGAAAGTTTCAATATGGTTTATTTTGATAACTAAATCACATCTGGTGGCAAAAATCATCTTGCATTAGAAATTTAACTTTTTTTTAGTAATTTAATTTTAGAAATCACAGTAGCAACTTGTAAGCAAAAGCTTTGGGTTGGTAAGGTGTATACTTAGAGTCCACAGTCAGCAGCAGGTACCAATGTGACTGTTCTGTCGGAATCACAAGGCAGAGGTTCTGCAAGGTGTGAAGGTTGCATGTATTTGTATAATGCCTAAAGTACCAGTTAGTTTAGGCACAACATTGAGTAATCTGTTTTACAGTCTGTCAGTTTTACACGGGCAAATATTTATATCTCAACCTCTGGTGGAACTAAATTCAGGAATCTGGTTCCATTTACATATATTAGAGTGGCAGAGTGAGGTTGTTATGCAAATGCTTGTGGATATGTAGCTACCAAAATAATTGAATTTACATATTGGCTTCAGAAGGTGAAAGAAACAAATAGCGGCACTGATGTGTCAAAAAAGATTCCTCTGAGAAGCAGGATTGGAGCAATTATACTGTCTCCCACTGATAATCCTTTTTTTTTTTTGGGGGTGGGGCGGGGTATGTACATATTTATTTGTTTGGTCTTGGCAGCTCTAGGTAGCCAAAGTTGAACTGTTAGCTACAGAATACAGTCTTTTCTGACTCTGATTGTTTGCACATAGAGAACTTGGACAGTCTTTGGATACTACCTTTGCTACTTCCACTTCACGGCTCTGGCTGCTGGCTGTAGGGGAGAATGCTCCAAACCTCTTTTAGTTGCATTAAATAGGAGGGAGGGAGGCAGGCAGCTGTGAGACTTTCAGTTATTCAGTTTCTTAGAATTGTGTGTTAATTGAAGTTGGGAGTAATTTTGTGTCTCTGGAGCTAAATCTACGTATACAAATTATATATTTTTGAGGGTATTTAAAAAGAGCACAAGAATTATGAGTACTGTAATTTTCTCATGATGCAAAATATGCTTAATAAAAATTTGCTACTTGGAGCTTTTGTTTCTTTCGAAATTGAGCTTGCGTATGCTTGGTTTGCATTGCATTAAATTTTCACTGAGAAACTGTATTGTAAAGGGTGCTTTTCTGATTCCAAACCAACTTGCTATTATTTACAGAAGTTATTGTGATTTTTAGAAGAGCTTTATGAGTTCTACATCAAAATATCTTCAACTCCATCAGAGATATCAGTGTCTAGTTTCGTGCTTGTGTAACTTAACTGTACATGTTGTAATGCAGAATGGAGTGAGTTGACCTGGTGGAATAGGTTAGGTCTGCTTTTAAAAATAAAGTACATTTAAGAGATGTTGGAGAATTGTGACTATTACACATACAATAGCTGTATAAATACATTCCCCATCCCTTCCATGACAATTTATTGGGAAAGATATACCCTCTAATAGGACACCCACCCACCCCACCTCCTCCCCCCCTCGTCCCTTGTTGTGGGTTTAATTTTTGGGGCTGTATGTGGTGGTATCTTTCTTCTTTGCATTAATTCATTGGTAAGAGAGGAGAGGATTGCAATCCTCTGATTTCCACTTTCTCAAGTGATCAGTGTGTTCTCATGACTATCTTTTGGGGTTCACTAGGACGAGTGGGAATGGCTTTAAACTGACAGAGGAGAGACTGAGATCAGACATTAGGAAGAATTTTTTCTCTGTGAGGGTGCTGAGGCGCTGGCACAGGGTACCCAGGGAAGCTGTGGCTGCCCCATTCCTGGCAGTGTTCAAGGCCAGGTTGGACAGGGCTTGGAGCAAGCTGCTCTAGTGGAAGGTGTCCCTGCCCATGGCAGGGGTTGGAACTGGATGAGCTTTAAGGTTCCTTCCAACCCAAACCAGTCTGGGATTCCATGGCTACCTAAGATTTAGGCAGAAAGGTCCAAGCTTTTTGCAATATTTTTCTGAGGCTTCTGTACCCAGAATTCTTGTACTCTTGTTCAGGTTTTAATTTGGAGCTGATGAACATTTTTAAGTGTTGTGGAGTCCCTTAGGAGCAGCTTGCACTGTTTGCTTTGGCTTTGGGTCATTCCTGTCCTCCCCTAGCCCCCAGGCACCATATATCCACTGGATTAAAAAAAAAGACTATGAGAGGATTCAGTGAGTTAGTTTATGTACATTTGGAGTTTGTGTCAACTGTTTGTTTTGTCAGTTAATAAGAATTAATAAGAATATTAGCGTGTGTTTGATTTTATGTTATAGTATTGTTGAGTAGCATTTGCTGGTTTTCAGTGTTTCTTGAAAGCCCTTTGCTGTCTGAATGCAGGGAAGGTGTCTTTAAGCAATAAAATACTTCACAAATAGGCATAAGACCAGTCAGTTGTTTATGAAAGCTTTTGCGTGGAATGTGCAATAGCTGGCATTCTGTAGGACTGATCTGACATATTGTAAGAGGCTCACAGTCCTGCTGTCAAATGGGTTTCTGGCGGGTTTAATGTGGAAGACTTGTGTTTGTGCGCAGCTCCAGCGTACTAGAAGCAGTTAAAAACCAGAGGAGGCAGGTGATTAGGAGAATATTGTGAAAAATGCCTAGGAAATAGAATAACCATTAACGTTTGTAGTGCTTGAGGTTCTTGTGTTAGCTATCTATTGAGCAATGTCTTTTTTATCTTTTATAAATATGGTGCTTGAGAGATGGATTTTGATATGATTGCATCATTTCATTTCCTAAGAATGAAAGATAATTATTTCAAAACATGCTATGTTGTTTTCAGTTAACAATTTGCTGTTCATGAGTATAGGATGTTAATAGCAGGAAAACATAAAGCATACCTGATTTAAAAAACTGATTATGTTTGTGTTGCTACAAATAACCCCCCAAAAGACTGCTTTCACGTACGGCAGTATGATGGTTTTCTGCAAGGTAAATGTTGTCAGTAGAAACTCAAAGCTAAGTACAAAGTTGCTGTGGTACAAAGAAGCACATAAAATGTTACTTTGAAATTGGGCACTGTGTTCTCTTCCTGATTGGCTTCATGCCTCAAAATTCCTTCCTCTGTCTTTGGAAAGCACTTTGGTCCTTATGCCTGTACTTTTTTCCACTTCATGCACCTTTCAGTATTCCTGCATTTCTACTTTCTTTCTTTTCTTCTTTCTTTCTTATTATAGTCTGTCATTAAATTTATTACTCTTGGCTTATTCATTCTCCCCAGATCCTCCATTATTTCCCTCCCAACCCTCAAAGACATTAAGGGCCTGTGTGTTAACCATATAGGAGTTTTCACTCTGTTAAGTGTCCTGACTGTCTGCTGGTTCTTGGAGGCATAGCCTAGTGTTCCTTGCAGTGCCCCGGAGGGGTCCTGTTGTGAGGGTGTGTGTTAGAAATAATTCATGCTTTAATGGAGTATAACGTTCTGTAAAACTGAATCTGCAGAATAAGAGACTTTCTGGTGACAGCTGAGAGAGGGAAGAAAACCAGTAGTCACAGATGAGGTCCAGGCTAGGAATTGAGTAGACTGCTATGGTAAGGGCCCACCAGAGGGATGTGGGGGTTGGTGGGGTAGAAATTGTGATGCTGGGAGGCCAGCTGTTGGATCCTGTATGTTTCAATACTTGAAGATTGCTGGCAATATCTGGTGTTGAGACGCTGGTTTTGGTGTGTGGTTTGGGTTGTGGTTTTGCTTTTCTCTCCAGATGGACTTTAATGGGTGTTGCTAAGGCAGGCAAGGTCTTTGGGATTCTCCACTGCGTGGTGCTCTGAAAGTCATGTGGGTTTGGAGTATTTGTATTTCTAGCCTTTAGTGCTGAATTTCTTCCTTTTGCTTCAGCTGATACAGAGGAAGACCTCTGAATTTACAAACTAGTTATCTTTATGGTCTGCTAAGGATGCAGTTCAAGATATCAGTGAAGATATTGGTTAATATCTTTGTTGAAGATCTGGATGAGGGCATCCAGTGCACCCTTAATAAATTTGCAGGTGATACCAAGTTGGGTGGGAGTGTTGATCTGCTGGAGGATAGGAAGGTTCTGCAGAGGGGTCTCTGCTCAGAGCAGGGCAATGAAGCTGATGAAGGGCCTGGAACAGAAGTCTGATGAGGAACAGCTGAGGGACCTGGGGGTATTCAGTCTGGAGAAGGCTCAGAGGGGACCTTATTGCTTTGTACAACTACTTGAAAGGAGGATGGAGCCAGGAGGTGGCTGGTCGCTTCTCCCAAGGAACAACGGATAGGACAACAGGAAACAGCCTCAAGCTGTGCCAGGGCAGGGTTGGACTGGATATTAGGAACACTTTCTTCCCCAGAAGGGCAGTCAGGCATTGGAACAGGCTGCCCAGAACAGTGGTGGAATCATCATCCCTGGAAGTGTTCAAAAACTTGTAGACAAGGCCATTAGTGATATGGTTTGATATAGTGGTGGACTTGGCAGTGCTGGGGTAAAGGTTAGACTTGATAATCTTGAAGGTCTTTTCCAACCTGGTAGATTCTGTGATATTTAAGAAGGATTGTCTGAGTCATAACCAGGGATCCTCTATAGTAAAGAAGAGCTGTTTCATACGCAGACAGCAGTAGAACAGAGATAGTGCATATATGTGAATGCAGTCCATAGAGGCATATGAAATAGCCAAGTGTCAGTCAGACATAGCAGAATGTAAGTCCTGTTACTAATTCATGGAGATCTGCAACACACAATGATGAGTCTAAACCTAATAAATAAATAGAATTGGAAATGTAGCTTTATAACTGCCTGAAAGGAGATTGTAGCAAGGTGGGGGTCAGTCTCTTCTCCCAGGTAACAGTAAAAGAAGGAGAGGAAATGGCCCCAGGTTGCGCCAGGGGAGGTTTAGACTAGGTATTAAAAACAATTTCTTCCTGAAAGTGTGATAAGGCACTGGAATAGACTGCCCAGGGAAGTGGTGGAGTCACTGTCCCTGGGAGGTGTTTAAAAGAGGTAGGTGTGGTGGTGCTTAGGGGCATAGTTTAGTGTTGGACTTGGCAGTGCTGGGTTAATGATTGGACTTGAGAGTCTTTTCCTGCTGAAATGATTCCATGATTGTATGATTTCATTCTTTCAGTTTTTTTCTATTATGTTTGAATCGAACTTTCATGTGCGCCAGGACATTAGGATTGAGCCATAATATCGGGAGGTACAGAACCCTTGTCTGCACCTGCTGTTGTGTTTTCAATTATTTACTTGTAGTAATAATTTAAGTGTGAAGATGTGTGTATATGTGAGAAAAGCTGTCTTGGTTTTCTTTTCATGGGAGGACTATATTTGGGAATCTGTGATAGATGCTGACTGGAAAGTGAGTAGTGGTTTCTGAGCCCTCTTGAGTGAAGAAAAGCATCATTAGTCTGGCAGATTGTCAGCAGCAAATGGTGCATTAATTTTTTGGCACAAAACTCTGCTAGCAAAAAAAAAAGACTTTCTGTTAATAATAAAAATGGGGAGAGACTGATTATCTATTGTCAACAGGCTGATGTTGCTCAGCTTCTTTATAATATCCACATAAGGCAGATACAGTGCTTCTGACAAAAGTCCTTTTATATTTTATTTAAAATAAAAGAATACTGTTTAATAAACTGGTAAGCTGCATCCATCTACATAGCTAAATTTTCATTAAATAAGAATTTTATGATTCCAAGCTATGTATAAACTGTTGCAAAATTTGAAATGTTATTTGAAGATGAAGAGAGATGATTATGAAGATGTGGATTAAGCTGCATGTAATACAGCGAGGCTTCATCCTAAGCCAGTTTTACTTCCCCAGCACTTCGGAAGTACTGTAGTGATAGAAGGAGGTAATATTTTTCATTAAAAACATTTACACTTGAATAGATGATCTCTAGCGATGTTGAATATTTTAGTAAGCTCAACATAATGCTCGAACTTTATTTTTCACCTGAGTAATAATAAAAGCATTTTTCTTTGGTGACTCTTTAGGTGTCAGAATACCATTTTTTAATATGCAGTGTGTGATTCTGCCAAAGTTCATAAGAGTTCAGCTGACATGAGTATATAAACATTGTTTGTTTTTATATGGTAGTCTGTTTTGATAGCTATAGTAATTTGTACTTCCTTTGAGTGCTGTAAATAAACCCAGTGTATGAAGAGCTGCAGTGATTAAGAAGAGCAAAAAAAGTACTGCATAAAAAGGGAAGGGCACTTAGTAGGAATTACTTCCTTTGGGAAAAGCAAGATGTGCAAGAATGTGAAGATGTGATTTAGAGAGTTCGAAACAATGTTAAGACCACAATCAGATCTTTTCCTCATGACATCTCATCTGAGTTTGTAGTAGATTCATCAAGATTTTCTAACAGCTCTCTGTCTTTGGAAATTGAATGTGCCTATTGGATGCTTGCAGAATTTGTCACTGCAGATAGGCTGGTTTACAACTCACTTCATATTCAGTTTGCTGTTCACCACAAAATAACTGAAGTCCTTATCTATGTCCACTCTTTAAATGAAGAACTTCTCTCTCTTTATGTTTTCTTTTACTCCATTTTGTTTAATTTGAAAGTTTTGACTTTAATTTACTTAGGTGAGAAATACTGTGGGTAAAGCACTGGCTAGGGATTTGTAACTACTAGGTTCTGTTTCCAAGTGTGTCACATGGCTGCTGTTCAATCTTAAAGAAGTTTAGTTATCATGGTATGTTTTCACCTATATGGTGTCTTTGCCTGGTAAATTTGTGTTTATGTCCTTGAACATGCATAGCATCAACTGTCATTCCTTGTAGGGGTTTAAAAGATGTGTAGATGTGGCACTTAAGGACATGGTTTAATGGTGGGCTTGGCAGTGCTGGATTAATGGTTGGACTAGATCTTAAAGGTCTTTTCCAACTTTAGCAATTCTGTGATTCTCTGCTGGTTTAGGATAAATACAAATGTGTAATTGAAAAATAGGTTGTAGCAGCTATGGTATTTGAAATGAATAGCAAGTAGGTTTCATGTGCTTTATATTAGAATGGATAAAAAGCAAATGTATTTTTAAGTGGCCCCATTTAAAAAGATCCATTTAGGTGGCCACATATAATCACCTCAGCTGATGCATAGCCTCACTTTGCCTAGTATCTGTGGAAAATGCTTTTGTTGAAAGAAAACCCTCTTTATTATATTACAAAAAGAGAAATTATTCATAAAAAGTAGGTGGAAGCAGACTGTAGTACAGTAGCTAAAGTATTTTAAAAGCATCATATTAAAAGATTAAAAAGTTAGAATCTTCAGTGTATTCTTGTCATGGGAATAGAAATCTGAATGATTAACCCCCTTCTATTTATAGCTGTTTTCTCTGAGTTAATATTCCTGTTCCAGTTAACTTCTAGGTAAATTTCATGGGAAGGCAGAGTAATTGTTGCCTTAGTCTATCACTGCAGCTAATCAATTTGGTGTCCTCGAGTTACTTTCTTCTTAATGTGAATTTCACAAATCACCTTGCTGTATTTTCAGATTTACTTGTACTTTGATGACTTGTTAACTTTTATTGCATGCAACTACAGGATTTAAAGAGGCCCTCAGCACTTGGTGCCTCCTTTTGTCTTCCTGTCACTACTTGCCAACTTTAGAATACTGCTGTATTGGGGCTTAAGACTGATCTTCTGGGGTTCCTCCTGGCTCAGGAGAATGAGATGCGCAGGCTGGGTGTGCTAATGCTGATAAAGCTCAGAAGAGCCAAGCCTAATATATACCAACTGTTAATGATTTTTTTTCCACCCTCTTGATGCCAGTAGTTGCTTCTTCATTGCTAATTCAGTTGGGGTTTGTTCTCCAGGAAACTAGCTTGCTATTTTTACTCTGCTTTTTAACTCTATTTGTGGAGTAATAAAGGGTTGCTACCTATGTAATGGTGGTTTTCTTGAAAAACGGGCAGTGTGGTTGGCTAAACCTATTAGGTAAGAGAAGAGTCTTCAGAAATGGCAGCATTCCTGGAACTTTCAGCTCAAGCTTCTATGTTTTGATGATGAACAGACCTAGTTAATCAGAAGAAACATGTCTTCGTGGCAAGTGAAATGATGTTAAGTGTTATTTAATTTTCTGTTGTTCTGTGATGGACCTTTTTTTCTTTCCTGTGATTTACTTGTGACAAGTAAAACGGGATTATAGGAGGGGCTTTGTTTTCTTTGACTTATCATGGGAGAGAATTTGAAAGGACTTAAGACAAATATTTTTTGAGTCTGTCCTCAAGACTGGCACCCCTTGGTGAATCACTGGCTGTCAGGCGTGGTGCTGAGTTTTTAACATGGTCAAACTGTTACTGTTTGAACGCTGAAAAAGCCCTTGCTTTAATTTGCAAGAGACACTTTTTGATTTCTGATTAATATGACATTTTTTATATTAATGTGACATATTTTAACAATTAGTTTCTTAAGTTCAAATTCTCCTGCTCTAGTGCTCTTCTATGTGCCCAGGTTTATGTACCTCCTATATTATTGCTGTTGTTTGGAGGTGAAGCAACCTGCCCTGGAACAGAAAGTTGTTCTGATGTAGTAAAGTGGCTGTCAAAAGAAAGTCTCTCTAGTGGTTTGCGCTGCAAGAAGGAGGAGCTCATTCTTAACGGGAAAAGAGAGTTTTAGGTACCTATTGCCAGAAACTGAGGTAAATGCTGATCTCATAATCCAGTGGTAGCAGGAGAATAACTGCATTCCCCAGAATGCACCTGCTGCCTCCTCTCCTCAGTCCTTCCACATCGTGCCTCTGGGAAAATGTCAGAGCACAGATTATTCAGCTTTTGTCAGGTTCCTCTTTAGTCTTGTGGTTTTACAGATGTTACAGAGAATGTCAAGAGGGTTGTGTTTTATTCTTTCCATCTTGTTGTTCAGGGTTCATTATAATGTCAGGAATTGCTTTGCAATTTGATCACGCTGAATATAGAATTGTTCTTAATCTGGTTAGAGCAGTTCTGTTCACCATAGCATCTATGATACTCAGAGTAAACAGTTGTTCACCTGCCAAGCAGATTGCTCTCCTTGTGGAGGAAGCTTATTCCACAAGTATTTGTACGCTCTGCCAGTGGTGCTCTCTCACAGGGTCATAGCTGTTGCCACTGAGGAGAATATACATGGCAATGCTCTGTAAAGGATACTTACAAGAAGTCACAGCTCCAAGTAGAGAAGGAAATTTCTCCCTGCAGTGTTCTCTGATGCAACAGAAAGCTTTTACTTCTGTCAGAAATATGTCTGTAGGGAAGATAGTTCTTTAATCTGATGAAACCTTTTCATTAATTAAGGAAGCTGAAAACTGTCATATAGTCTAAATTACTATGCTGAGCATTGCAGCTGATGAAAGTAGAGGTTTCTGGTGGGTTGTTTGGGGTTTTTTTTTTGCATCAAGTGCGCTATAATTTGAGGTGATGTAGCTAAAAGCAGTGTAAAACATCTTAACGCTATTCATATAGACTTTTAGGTCCAAATCCAGATTTGAACTGTTGGTTTGTTTGGGTTTTTTATGTGCATTCTTGTTCTGTTTTTAACATCCATGAGCAGAGCCTGGTAGCTGCATACTTGCTGGATTATTTCTGGGTTTAATATGTAGAACTTTTATATAAAGAGGCATTAAAGGAGGCAGTCTACCAAGATATTTTTGCATTACAGCTTTTATTATATTGAAGAAAAAATAGGTAGTGAAAGGGATAAACTTATCTTGCTATAAATATAGATATTAAAGCAAAGGATTATATTGGAACCTGGAATGTGCTTGTTTAATTTCATGTTAGAAAATTTGGTCTCCAAATCACTCCCAGATCCATTCTATATTATAAACTGTTCACTGATTGGCCTTGTACTGCTTGCTGATCTTGAATTTGAAGGAGGAATAGGGATATCGTAAAGCTTCTGTAATTCAATATTTCAGGGGAAGTGTAGAAATTAAACCAAAATCCCCAACTTGTATTCAGGCTTGCTATTAGTTTTCTGTTCAGTTTTGCCTGTTTTTCCCCATCCCTTTCAATGCATTTCAATGCTATTGAGTGGCTAATTGGAGCAGAAGAGCGCCCATCCTTGCTTTCTTTAGCCCCTGCTTCTCTCGCGTCCACAGTCCTCTACTCATCCTTCCTGTTCTGTAAGACGGTTGATGTTCTTGGAGGGTTTCTGTAACCACACTGGAAACCTGAATTTATACATGTGACATGTAACTTGCAGCCCCTTTGACAACATTCTTGAGTTCGCAGCGCCAGGGGATGAGGCAATACCTATCTGAAAGAAGTGGGAGTGGGGAGCAAAAGCAAATTAAAATCTACAGTTTTGTTACATGAAGGAACCTCATAATTTGCTTTTCAGTTATGGATATAGCTGAAGGTGAACTGCATTTGTTAGAAACTTGAATTTTTCATTTAGCACAAAAAATATTCTTAATGACTATTTACAGATAGTATTTACTATATACATGATGTTAGTGATGAAATACTGTTGATATTTATCATGTGGTAATATTTGAAGTCAAACAGCAAGTTTGACCACAGCGTGTCTTTGAAGTACAGTTAGCTGGACACTACTGTGTTTGTTCGTATTCTTTTGCAATCCATGCTTTGGAGTTTGTTTTAATCAGAAAGAGCAAAGCCTTTAAACATATCTGGAGCAGAGTGGGAGGCAGCTTCACAAAATGGCTCATTACAGTTAATTATTGAGAAATTAATTTTTTGGTCTTGCTATGTAACTCTGTTCATGTCTTCTCATTTATATAAAAGTTAAGATGCATGCAACAAAAAGCAGAATTTGGGAATGAAATAGGAAGAAATTTGCATGGTCTCACCATAGTAGGCATTTAGTAGAATGTAAATGGGAAGTGAAACATAAGCTTGTGAAAGTAGTGAAGAAAATAGACTGCACAGAAGAGATCAGAAGAGAAATCACAAGTAGTCCTACTAATACTTCAAATAGCTAAAATATTGTGATAGGATCTTTGTAGAGCTAAGATGAAGACTCACTGTTCTATTTCTCTGCTTAAAATGCAAGTGGATGTTTATTAATTTAATAACTTCTGGGTGGAACCAAGAGGGTTTGTTTTTTTTTTTTTGCAGTGTTTTTACATCTATGACACACTAGTGAGTGGAAAATGCAGCAACAGTAAGAGCTATGTTCAGGTATCCTGAAATCTGAGGAAATGCCTAGTCAGTGGGAGCTCTGCACCTTAAATCTTTCAGAGTTGAAGCCTGTCAGAGGGAAATTGTGGAGAAGGACTTCATAAACTTGAGAGTGCCTGAAAATGGCCTTAAGCTCTTTAAATGAATATTTAAATCAAAAACATTTTTGTTAAAAAATGATAGTGTGGAGGTAATTTTGTTCCTTAACAAGTCCTTGTGTTCTGTGTTATGCCCAATAATTAATTTAGCTTCAAAAGTAGGTTTTAAAAGAAAAGTATGGGGTATAATTGTGGTGTGAGACAGGACCAAAAGAATCAGTGCTTCACTGCCATGTCACAGGTGCAGGAATTGCAGTGCTGCTGACTATCAGTGCCTCCCTTCCCAAGACTTCTGTTTTCAAACACTGCTTTAGATGTAATGAGAACCCATGCAAAACCAGATTTTCTTTTATTTTTGCTTACAATCTATTCCAGTATTCAGAAAGATGAATTTTAGCAGTGAGACTACTGAGTGTATGCAGCGATTGCAGACCAGTTGACTGGCACTTCATGAGATCTTGCTAACGTCTCTGTAGATGTCACAAGGGCTTGTGCAGGGTGGTGGATTTGTTTAGACCCGCTTAAACTACTGCTCGGTGGTTATGCTAGCTCAGCATCAAGCCTTTGAGCTTCACACTCTGCGTGTGTATGCATGTGCGTGCGCATATAGGTATGGTTTTCTTGGAGGAGCGCTGGTCTATGACCATGGCTTTTAATTGTTCATTTCTGTAAGCCAGATCCAGTGAACTGGATTTAGAAAAGCTGCAGCACTTGCCTGGAGGTGCCACGAACGTGTGGGCCCTGGAGGAGGTGGGGCAGCTTACATCTTCACATGGATGAATCTGTTCAATCTAAGCTATTCATTTCTTTGTCACCAGCTTTGGAGCTACTGAACCAGTTGGGTAATCACTTGTATCCTAAACTGAAATGGAGCTGGAAATGAGCTGGAAAGTGTTACTCATTTGACTCTATGTTTTTGAATCAATACAAAGCAAATCTAAGCACATGTTTGTAAGTCATCTGAAATCATACAAACACTGCTGTTTTTATAAAATGGTCACATGCCGCCTGGAACTTTATGGCTCTAGAACTCTAGAGTACCCTCAGATCTAGTACATTCTCCAGGCCAGAATCTGTCCTAGGATGTTTAGGTGTTCCACAGTTGTCATTGTAAGTTATCGGCGCTGGCAGTCAGCACTCAAATACTGAGCACATTTGCAGAGTCTCCTACTTAGAGACACTTTGATAATCTCAATTTCAGTACACTGCACTCAAATCAGAGAAGGACTGGTTGCTGAAGAGAATGAGAGGGAAAAATACACCATGTACTATCGTCTTATTGTTAAGCTTCATTAACAGTGATGATGTGTTCCCCTTCTGCTCTGCCCAGAGGCGTTTCTTTTGAAGGGGGAAGAGCAGAATAAAACCAATTGAATTATTCTGGAAAAACAGCAATCAGTTATTTTTGTTTAGGTTTCTGTTTGCTGATTCCAAGTCCTGCAGGTGATGCCACCTGGAAGTATCTTTGCTCCTTTAGTTGAGGGTCCTTCATGTTCCAGTGCCAGTGACATCTTTTGCTCTTTTGTTGACTTTCATAAGGACAGAAGATGGGCATCTGCATCACAACTTCAATCATACTGAGTTCTAAACTACAGTGAGTAGGAGGATTACTGGGCTACTGAACCTTGAGCACTACCAGGTGCTTCTACAGGGGGCATTCCCCTTCTCCCATGAATTAAATTCAGATGTCAGTAACTGACAGTCTGTTAGAAATCAGTGTTTTAAAAACAAAATTGGTGAAAGCTTGCAAGTTCTTTTTAGTATTTTCCTACAGTTCTAAACTGAAAATAATTCAGCAGTGTGTGTAACCAAATAACAAAAACATCTGATTTATTCTAAAGCATATTGGTATGTGCTTATGTGAGTATCAATTTATTTTAAGTAGGCTTCTTGGACACTGAAGGGAGTTTCACAGAGGTGGGCTGTAGCTTTGTGAGGCTGGCTGTCTGGGAAGAGCAAACATGGCTTTGATAAGGAGTGATTCATAGCAGTTGAGTAGAGCTCCTGCCCTGAATCACCCACTGGATAAACATAGTTATGATATTGAGATCTTCTTAATGAGGATGTGGATGAATTTAGCTTCAAATCATGTTTCAAACTGTTGTCCATGTAACTTCAAGAATAACACTTTTCCATATTTTTTAGTTATTAATGAAAATGCTTTGGGGTCTTTGTTTTGTCTGTCTGAAGTCTTTAAACTGACTTGTAGCTCTGGCATAGATCTCTCTTTGCAACTCTTTTGGCTTAGAGCTTTGTATTCTGCAGTTTCTGTCTTGGCTTGTTTGGTGTTTTAGTTTTTTGTGGGTATTTCTACACGATAAAAACTTGTAGATATATGCTTGGTTTGGCTAAAAAGATTTCAGATGAAGCAGGTGGGTTTCATAGAGTAACCGTGGTCTGCATTTTCAAGTGACACGTTTCAGATAAGGTTGAGGCTTTTTATTTAAGGGTGATACTGGTTTTTGACCAGTGCCTGTGAAATTTGAACACAAGGAAGAGCATTGCTTTGTGTGTATAACAGTATGCTGACTATTATCAGTACATTACTTTGTCTCTTGATATTACTGCAGAAATGCCACCTTTAAAAGGTCAAAACTAGTCTCTGCTGTTGAAGAGACTAGGGGCACTGCATAATTAGGGTGATGTTTACGTGTGGTTCCCCTCTTTGGATCAGTCTGCACGTAACACTGTGCCACAGACAGGAAATAATTTTTTCAATTTCAGGTTTTAATTTGCATTTTCAGCCTTTGCACTAAGATGTGCAATATGTGGAAGGTGCATGTTGCTGTGATTCAGCCACATGTGTACTGCTGCAAGTTTTTCTCGCTGTTGTAATTGCTCAGCTTGGCTTATAATTGCTTAATTACTGATAGCAAGCGTTCTTGAAGAATTTTGAGCCTATTCTTGAAAGTTAAGACTGAGGAAGGAAGGATAAGAATGTTGCTTTATATTTCTCCATGTTCTTTTCATTTGAAGGTTTTAGGTGTATTTATTGATGGTTAGTCCTCCTCATGTCTCAGACCTGGTGAAAAGTGAGTTTTTTCATTGCTGAGTGAATGCTACAGCAGCTGATTCAGCTTCACATTCACTTGTCCAGTCTTCAGTACTATTGAGAGCAGGAAATGTGCAAGACAGCTTTGAGGATGTGACCCAAAAGCTATACAGCTGTACCCTAGCTGTATGTTTCTCTATGTATTGCTGTCCAGAACATCTCCTAGTGCTCTCAGTGCTGGTCCTGATGCCTTCCTCAGTGCCTTCTTCCAGAGCAGGAGATTGATTTGCAGAGAGGAAGATACTCAAGAAACTGCTATGTCATGTCATTCAACCCACTCAAAGTTCCTTACCCTGAAGCGCATGCAGAGTATCCTTTCTAACAAATGGTTTCTTTGTGTGCTCTGGCAGAATTCACAGAGGAGCCTGTCTCCTGGGTCTAGAAATTATTACAGAGTAGAAGACCATAGTGCCACACTTAGCCCAGTAATTTCTGTGTGGCATTTTGTACTGCTTAGGAATGATTTTTCTTCCCCCTCCCCCTTGTTTGTTTATTGATTTATGTTTTAATTTTTTTGCAAGCTCCCCGGGCTTATAATTGTTTCTGTTTTACATTAAATACCACACAGGAGTTTTAGGCAAAAGTTTCTTGTGCATTTTCCCCTTTCTTCCTTTGTGGTACAGTTTGTTTTTTAGCTCATGCATTCATAAGTGTTTCTGTGGACATAAAGAAGTCCATCCACACCGTACAACTGCAGACTTTTCTGTATTGTCACAGGCATTTTGATTGCCACCATTCCTGAATTAGTTTGTAAGATTGTTAATGTTTGTTTTTCCAAGCCAGTTATGATTTGCATAAAGATGATCTATGTAATAAAGGTGTAATGAAAGGATTCACAAAAAATTATTATCATGCAAAATGAATTTTCTCATGCAGAAGTTATAACCTGAAATGGAATAGGGTTTCTATTAGGTTTGTGGTGGTACTTTCTGTAGAATTGGTACGGGCAAGTGCCTAAGATGGTTTTGTGATGTGTTTTGTTCTTGGCTGAGCTCACAGTCAAGAGAGATCCATTGAAGAAGGCCCCACTGGTAACATCCAAATGACAGTTGTCTCTTTCCCATGTTCCCTGGAGAGGTGCAGGGGGGAAAAGTTGTGTGCTTATCAAAGTCCAGTTTGTATTCATTGCTCAAGGCATTTGCATCAAGTCTTTCTGACCTTTACTCTGTTCCCAGAGTTTATGCTTGTGTGTTTCTTGTGCAGTTGGAGTTCTCACTAGCTGTTTATGGTAGTTAAAAGGCCAGTAGAGTGTTTGTTAGCTAATGTAGCCACCAGCCTTTGAAAAATTTCCCACTCGTGCTTTGAAGGTGGGAAGTGAGCTGACGTGTGAAAGGTTGACCATGATCTACAGTTATGCAATAACCATCTCTCATAACCTTTGAAAAATGAGGAAGGTTGGTTAGCTAGAAAAGTGAAGCGGCACACTGTCAGCCTGTAATGCAGGATTTTTTCTAATGCTCAAATCTAGTGGTGAGTAGTTTGCCTGTGTACGTCAAAAATGCCTCGAGGTCTGGAGCACTAGCCATTCCCCTGTCTATCCTCAGGGTATAGCTGGTTGCAGAGGACCAGCAGAAAGCCTCTTGTCAATGTCATGTCTGAATTGCAGTGGAGATGCAAACTACTGTGAGAATAGAAAGGAAGAAGGACAGAGCTGTCGGGAAGTGAGCCGCAATCTAGCAAGCAAGAGACTGGGGAGCGCAGGAACTGATACACTGTGGCAGGAGCTGTTTACAATGTACGGGCTTATTAAATGTCTACAATTTATGCACCCTAGATACTTTCTGGGCTTTATGCATGTGCCTGCCCCTCGGGTTGAATGCCAGTGCATTGAGCACTGTGCTAAGACATGTTTCTTTTATTTCTCACCAAATTCTGAATAAGGCACGAGAAGCATTAGCTCTCCTTGGCTCACCGATGTCTTAGAAATTAATAGTTTTGGAGGTTGACTGTCTAAGATAGGCATGTCTTGAAGCTTGATAGGAGCCAAGCGGCTGTCTCCTCTTTCAGGTCACAGTTTGCACTATGTGCTGTGAAGAGAAAGAAAAGAGTGAGACAAAAGGAAGCTCTGAGCAGAAGTGGCAGCACTAATATGACTGCTTTCTCCTCTAGTACTTGAGTTATTTCATAAAATGCACTCTTAGTCTAGAAATCTAACAACATATGTGTTACACATTGTTTCCATTGATGAACTTAATAAAATGGATAGATAATATGGTACTATCTACCATAGTACCCTAGTAGGAAAGGAATAAAAAGCCACAGTTGTTATGAGTGTATCAGTGCTGATATTAGAAAACTTGGTGCATTTTGCCTGTGATTCCTACATTGCATTTGGGAGGGTTCTCTGCAGTTTGCCAGCCTCTGTGGAAGTCGTTGTTATTAGGGTAAGTTTACATCATACACACCAGCAGCGGCATATCTGCAATTTCAAAGGACCATTCTTTGTTATGTTGGTGCTGGTAGGTTTCCCATGAAAGATTTCCTATGGATTTAGAATGGTGTGTTAGGCTCCCACCACCTGGTTTGTCATCATGTGACTGGTTAGCCAAATAGCTCTAGAAGGTTGGGATATCTGATCTTCAGTTAAAATTCTGCTTCTGCCCCAGGGCATGGTGCTTCAGATATACACTGTGTCCCTCCTTTAAGCCCACCTGAGTGCTTCCTCAGGTGGAAGTTTTGCAAGTAGTGACTGTTTATCTTGTCTCTATAGTATAAGGCATTTCACACCTTCCAGGCTCCTGCCTTCTGGCCACTAGGTTTTGGTTCTGATTTTTTTGACTCCATAAAAGCAAACAGTGACATGGCTGTAGAACATTAGTGGCAGGCTGGTACTTTAGCATGGGTTATGAGAGATTCACACTGCTCCTTTGTCCTTGTAATTTCTAAATTGTGTAAGATTTAGAAATCCCACACTTTTTAGAAATCTGCCTCCGTTTTTCTCTAGTCTTTTTTGGCTGTTGCCTGCTGTAGGCTCTTAGGCTTTAATAACGAGAAGTGTCTGGACTAGTACATACCTTTATGCACCACCAGGTTGTTTTCAAAAGGTTGTGCATGGAGCAGTAATGTACTTTTTCCAGACTTAAGCAGTTGGGCAGCAACTACTTTTCCCTCAAAGCGACTGAAGAAACCTGAGTTGCTTCAGAGTGCTCTGCATACTGATCCCTATAAAGGTTCTGCTCTGCATAGGACAGAGGGAATGACAGCCCTGGTTCCTGATCACGTTGAGTTCCTACAAGTACAATGTGTACTACTAAGTGTGGTTTAGAAACAGAATTGTTTATGGGAGGAGGAGTGTAGTTAGATGCCTTGTGTTTTGTGGCTTGGCCTACAGACCAATAGTATCAGTGCAAACTGATAGCACTGCGTTGATCTCAAGGGGGCTTTAAATATTTTTTGTGTACGTTACTTTGTTGAGAGCCTGGTTTGCAAGGTAGAGCTAAATGGAGATGATGCTTTGGCTCTGTGGAGCTGCTTTGTCCTGTACGTGTGGAGGATGTTGGTAAGAGGAGACCTATTGAACCTTTCTCCTGCTGTTTGACAAGTAGAAATATGAATAGGAAGATGGGATCACTTGTGTCATCAACTCAAATTCTCCACAATAGGACTACAGATGACATTAAACTCTTCAAAAACCCACAAAGATTAGCTTACAGCCAAGTGTAAAAGAGAAGATGTGTTAGGAGGGTGAAGACACCTCTATTTCTCTTTCTTTTGTCTGTGGATCTGACCCAAATTGAGCATACACAAATTCAACAATACTTGTAGTAGCTAAAAAATGTATTTACTGTGTAATTAAGGATTGTGATACCTGTATTGTGAGAATAAATGGCAACTCCAACATATTTTTTCCTTTCTTTTTTTTTTTCCTGGCAATGGAGCATTTGAGGACTTGACATTGATTTGTGTCCTTGCGTAATATTGAGTAATATTGACTTTACTACTGTTGTACCATTTGAAGAGAATGAAAATATGGGGTTATTTGGATATTTTTATACATAAAGTTAATGGCACTACTAAATCAACTAGAAATTGCTGATTTTTCTCACTCGGTTAATGATGTGTTTTGCTTTTTTTAGGTCACGTTTAGGTCACCTTGTGGAACCTTCTGAGAAAACAAGGGTAATAATAAGAAAACAGTGTTTAATGAAAGCATCTTCAGTGCACAGTCAGACTGAAACAAGAACAGGTTATCTGGAGTAAGTATTTGTTTTTTGGTGGGGTTGGTTGTATTTTTTTCCTTACAAAGTCAGTAGCATGGTTATTAGTCAATTATTCTATTTAACTTCATTAGAGTTGCATTCAGAAGTAAAAATCAGTGACTCCGTACCAGTTTTGGTTGATCAGTTGGTAATGGGCACTCTTTTGGGCTCTTATTGAGCATCTCCTGTCTTAGAAGCAATTGCATCTTACAAAATTTAGATGGGTTTCAGATTCTTCTCTTGGCTCCTGTGTATTCTATGTATGGTTTTGAACAGGAAGTGGCCTCATATAGATATAATGACATATAACCCCCGATTTACTAGCAAAAGTTAAGGCCCTGGCTGTATCTTCCGGTGTAGTTGAAAAGTGTTTGGGTTTTTTTTTGGCTGAAAGTTTCCATTCCTGACATTTTCTGTGTGACCTTGATGTTTTTGCTGTCGGTATTTTAATATTTGTCTTGCAGTTGCTTCGTCCTTCAAAGTAGCGTAAGTCTTCAATTTATGATTTTCAGACATGTCTTTTCTTCGCTGTTGCTAGTTGACTTTTAGCTTTGCTGAATTCTAGGCTGATATATGTGTATCTCATTTATGATATAAGAAGTTTAACTGCCTGGCTCAGGGACTGTGGATTGCACCTTTTGGTACTAAACACAGATATACTGATACAATATAATTCTTAATTTCCTTGTGCATCACTTGCTTGAGGTAGATCACCTTGTTTGGATCAGATTGTTAAGACGTTCTTGTAGAGGTTAGAAACTGGGAAAAATCTGCATAATTTTGTCTGGCACAGATTTTGCTCATGCTGTGTGCTATGTCACTGTAATTCTGCACGAGCCAGTGGAAATGAATGAATAATATCTGGCCATTAGAACTGAAAGACTTGGAAACCGGTTTTAGTTTACAAGAAGATTGTTATGACATACAGCTTTATTGCCAAGAGGAAATGACTCTTCTTAGCTTCTTCTTTAAAAAGGGATCCGGATATGGTGTCATAATTTGGGTAGAAAAATGTCTGTGAAACCTACTCAGACAAGCTAAACTTTTCCTACCTGGTATTTTTTCTAAAGCAGTTTTTAACTGGCAGAATAACACATTTGGATTGATTATTAATTACCTTTTTTTTTAAGGTAGGAAATGCATTATTGTAAAGTTTCAATTAAAGATGGATTTAAAGAGGTTGATGTGTGTGTTAGTTCCCTTTTTGTAAGTACTTGAGGCTAATGCTGCAATTTTAAGTCAGCACACGTAAATTTGTATCAGGTCCTGATCTAGGCCATATGTCAAGTGGCTGGAAAACCTACTCACAAAAGGTTCTTGTAGCACTGAGACTTCAATTCTGACCTCTGAAGTTTTCAGGAACTATGTTGCATGGTGTTTTTTGTCTTTTACTCACATACTAGACTACCGGCTAGAAATACAGGCACCTATCACAATGTCCAGATAAAGTAATACCTATTTGTTGCTTACACACTTCCTTTTGACAGGTTAATTCTTGAGTCTGATAATCAAGACACCAAAAGAGATGGGCAATAATGTTGAAGCTGACCTTTCCAAACAAATGAAATTAAAAATGTCCACTGGAGGCAACTTCAGTCATTTTCAATAATTATATACAGGCTTATATTGGGCATAAAACTTGCTCATGTGTTCAGTAGCCAGTAAACTTTGTCCCCTCCTTTTGTTTTTTAAGGGACTTGGAGAATTCAGCTACTACAATCAAAAATTGCTTCTAGTTTGTCCTTTTGGGGGAAATGTTTTTGGGTGCTTCATGTTTGTTTGTTTAGATTTGGACGTTTGTGCAGAGTTCAATAATAACAAAGTATTTTGCAGTTGGAATCCTTCATTAAAGAACTAAAAACATGAAAAGTCTGAATGGTGTCCATATTCACAGATAAAAAGCTAGGTGGTGTTCTCATGAAGTCTTTCTTAAAAGCAGATGTCGAATCTCACAGCTGGGGAAAAGTAACCCCATGCAGCAGTCATCCTGGGACTGACTGCTAAAGGCAGCTGCTAATGGTAGTTCCTAAAGGTAGGAACTTTGCTGGGAGTCAGGAGATTGAGTGTGAGCTGGCAGTGAACACTAACCACACAGCAGGCTGCCTCAGCAGGAATACAGCCAACAGGACAAGGGAAACTATTGCTCCCTTCCACTTAGTGCCTCTGAAGCTGCATCCAGAACATCTCTCCAGTTCTGGCCCCTCAATAACAAGAGGGATGCTCACAAACTGGGGAGAGACCAGAGGGAGGGCTGCTGCTGAGGGGCTGAAGGATATGACATTCAAGGTGGGGATGTGCATGACCTTTGTTTGGGGAAGACAAGGACAGAAAGATCTTTACCAAGGTTTCCAGTGCCTGAAGGAGGATTATAGAGCAAATGTGGCCAGATGTCAGAGGGAGAAAAATTTCACTGCAAGGGTGGTTAAGCACTGGAGCAGGTTTGGTCATGGAGGCTTTGGAGTCGCCATCTGTGGAGACTTTCAAAATTAACTGTGCAAACTTCTAAGCAACATGCTTGAACTTCAGTGTTGAAACCAGTCTTGGGACCAGATGACTCCCAGAGGTCTCTTTTAAGCCGAATTAGTCTGTGATTCTTAAATAATATTAATTATCTTTGGTCCTTCTAGTGAATGGCCCACTAGGGCTACCAGGACTACTTTTGCTTTTATTATCATTAAGT
Source organism: Psittacus erithacus (assembly GCA_009867235.2). Lineage (NCBI taxonomy): Eukaryota > Metazoa > Chordata > Aves > Psittaciformes > Psittacidae > Psittacus > Psittacus erithacus. Next base: position 34,437 of record WYDI02032274.1, read on the forward strand.
TCATGACAGAAGTACTGATTGAATGCAGTTTTTAGGATTATTCTCTTCTACCAATGGCATTATATTTCAAGGTGTCTTTATAAAAGACATATGAAAAAGATGCATGAAATAAATCTAAATATTTGTGTTAGGCTTAGGTTGTTGCTTGTTCAGCAACAATTCCTATTCTTATACAGCAAATGGCTGTGAATGCCCACTTCTGAATCTGTAAGGTTTTTTTCTTAAAGGGTATTTTTCTAACTTGAAGTGTCCATGGTATCTCTGTATGTGAGACTTAAGCATAGTTTGCTTGTGTGATAGCTCTGTGATTTGGTCCGTGTGCCCTCCTTGTTGGAGAAAATGTCACTCGTTATTTTCCACTGGCTTTAATTATTTCCCTTTTTACCTCTCTTTCTAGCTGCATACAATGTGTCTGCTGGAGAATAACCCTCTTTCCTAGAGGTTTTGATTGAAATGTTAGAAATAATTGGAAAGAGAATCTTTTAGTCCCTGTGTGAAGAGGTATCTATATATAGGAAAACCTCAATTTCTGCTCTTCGCTTTTTTTACAGTAGAAAGTCCTCTAGCTCATAATTTAGAGATGTAACATTTTAATAGCTGAATGAAGCAGTTGGCTGCTGTGGAAATTTGATAATCTAGGTCCATTTGTACACTTCGAAAAGAAGGGAAATAGTAACCATTTATACATTTGTCTTGTAAGTGGAATATTTACTTCTCCTGTCCTCCGTGTTTACACTAGAACACGTAATTACTCTGGCTGATGGAACAGGCAAGAAAATAGCAGGGAGCAGAACTAATACTGATTTAATATAGAACTAATACTGATTTTTGTTAGACTCATACAACTGTTTAGCAAGGGGGAGACAGGGACCCTGCAGTTTACTTGGTACAATAGATCAATAAAAGCACAACCCCAGATTATTAATGCATCTTTTCAGCTTGGGCTGTTACACACACCTTTAGGCTGTAGTTTTACCTACATTTTTAAAAATGAGCTTACGAGCTGTGAAGTGGCAAACCAGCCCTGGGGCTGGAGAAGCTGTCACTTTTCCTCTACCACTCATCTTGTTTCTGTTTACATCTTCACTTTGCTGGCACAAGCAGTTATGCAGCTTTGTAGGGAACTGACTCACCTGTGTTAAAATGACATCTTTATTCAGGGTTAAGCTTCCCTCTGGGTTATGGTTCAGCTCTATCTTCTTTCCCCTTGAGTCTGACTGTCCAGTCATCTTTCTTCCCATGTGAGATCTCCATTCACCTTTTTTATTAAGCTTGATTTTTCTGTTTGTTTGAAATGTCCATGTGAGATTCTCATCACTTAAATGTTTAATAGAATGTTTCTAATGCTACAACTCAACATATCCTAACATTTCATGGCAAACATAAAATATCTACAGTGATGTGGATTATCGAAAGTGAATTACTTAGGTTGTGAACTAACCAGCTCTAATCTCCCAAATCTTTAGTCTTGCTATCCTGGAGCACACTATACAGAATGCATTGGTCTTTGTGGCAGGTCCCTCTCTGCTTGCTGCTATTTAAAACTTATCAAAATCTCTGAGAAAGCTGTTTACAAATTTTCCTAACAGTGAATGTACCGGCTATGTTCTCACAACCTAGTTGACACAGAATACTCAACCATTTGACTGGACTTTTTGCTTCATTTGAGCCTTTCTCCTTGTCTCCCTGACTTTGTTGGTCATGGTGTCAAATTAACTGTTACTTATATGACAGTACTTTTCTAATCTACTCTTTTCTTCCATTTCTTTAAATTCCATCCCACCTTGACCATGCACAACTGAATTCCAGTGAGCTGAATGTTTTCCCATAGTGGCCCTAGCTTCAGTGCAATCCAGTGATCAAATGCTTCTAAAGATAATTTCAGGCAGTAGCATTTGAATGTGAATGGAGTTTTTCTTCTCCTTGCAACTCAGTTTAACTGCACAATAAGAAGAGATGGCCTGACACTCCTTACTTTTATATTTATATTTTAATGTATCTGTGTAGTGATTTTAAGACAGAGCAAAGGATAGTCACAAATTAGTTGTGAGAAGCTGTTACGCCACTTTCTTACTTTGTGTTCATTATGAATGATGTGCTGCCTGTGAATTGTCTGAAGTCTGTCAGAATTCTGGGACTTGAGTTTTGTTTGGTTCATTATGAATAATCTTTGGAGAGAGCTGGAACTATGATGAATTGCCTGAGGATAAAATAATGAGTAAGAAATTCCCTTTATCCTCCTTGTTCAAAGCAGTACTGATAAGTCTTCCAAGTCTGGAATAACATTTTATTGGTGTTGTTCTCTACCTGCGCACTTGTTTAACAGGAAAAATTTTCTGAGGACAAGAATCTCATTTATAGCTAGTTTTAAAATGACACTTGCATTGAATCATAGACCAGTTTCTGTAATCAATGGCAAGAGGTAACCCAATCATCTGTTCAGATCAGGTTGATCAAATCAAATTTCAATTTGAAATCAGTTAACGTGTTTGCATTTTGTTTTCCACCTCTCTAAGTCTTGCTAAGGTCAATTGCAAATTCAGGTGCTCAGCATTTCTGGAGAACTGGGCCACTTATATTTCAAGGCATTGATATCAAAGTAGGAAGTCAATTCATTTCATTGTGGTTTTAAAATCCTGGCTTCAGTTTTTCAATCTTAGTGTGTAATGGTGAGGGTATAGCAGAGGAATAAAGCTGCAGAAGATGTAGCTTTAATCAGGGACCATAGAAAAAGCCTTTTTAAATTTCCCTTGTGAAAAATTAGCTGTATTTCAAGAGGAGAATGGCAGGATCTAGACTTGAATAGCTGAGTGACCACTCTTGGTCTGAGCACTGCTAGGAAATGACATTTAAATAAGGCCTTTCATGTTTTCTATATGTAGATATTTTTAGCAAACTAAATAGTGATATTTTTATTCTGATTTCTGGAGGAATCTTGACTAAATAGACACTCAATTTTCCATCCCATAGGTTCAGCTCATGTGGCAGTTGAGAACTGCTGGGAAGTATTTATAGTACCACATGATCTTTGAAAATAACTTCCCTGGCTACACTGTAGATGTCTTGAATTCTTAAAATCTTTGCTATTGGAGATAGATGACATTCCTGGAGTGGAAAAATCTTAGCTTGGCTAATTTAGGCATGTGTATTTATGATCAAGTTGTTTGAATTTACCTTCTAAATATAGATTTAAAATAGATTGAAGTTCACCTGTGCAGCTGTGGGAGACCAGAACCCTGGGCGGGTTCACTTTTTTTGGGCAAAATTGGAATGTCAGAGGCACGGTAAGAAATAACATACAGAATAAATTTTGTCAGTGCATTCCATCGTGTCTTTAAAAGAGGGTCATTATTGATCCTGTGTGAACTGTGAGGTCTAGTGAACAAAAGGTTTAGAAGTACACGCATTGCATAGCCTAGATGCTTTCTCTTGTCATGTTAAAGCTTTGAACAAACCTAGGTTGCAGTTCCATGTTACACCTAATTTCATCCCTGTGACTACAGCTGGAGGGTAAGGGCAGTGTTCTCACCCACCTCTGCTTCAGATATGGTGATTGCCTGTCACAGTGGGGGAGGTTGTTCCCTGAGTTAATGGAAAACTAGTTATATTTGTTCATATTGGTTTTTCACTCTGCTGGGGAGGTGGGGGATAGCCAAGAATGGGGAGAAGCAGAACAGCTTCTGCCTGTAGACTGCTCTCATGGTGAGCTGCGACTGCATACAGAAGACAGTGACTTACAAGGGTCATGCTAGTGTCTGAAATAATCCTGTTGTAGTCAGTGTAAATGCAGTGGAAGTCAGCAAAATGGGAGTTCCATGCAACATTGAAACTGCTGCCAGTGTATTGGCTGCAGAACCATCCTCTTGGATCCATAAGCTCAGTGGCTGTGAATCTGTAGTTCTACAGAGCCATGAACTGGTATGCTGATCCAATGTGTTTGACTTCAGAGTCTTTGGAAGAAACAGTAACTCCCATATAAAGAAGGAGGAATTTTTGCTTAGATTTATTTTTTTATATGCCTTCTGAGTTTCATAGAACATAAACCTGCCTGCATATTCTGATTCCTTTGCCATCTTTGCTGCTAGATTCTTTTCCCCTACTTGTTCTCTTGCTTGCTCATCTTTTTATAGTACTAGATGTTTATGTAGTTAGGAAAATGATTACAATGATTATATTGTGCTAGGGCTTAGTGTTTCTCCTACTTAGACTACGTGATATGCTGCTGCTGTTTCCTAGAAAATGACTGTGGTCAGATTGTCATCCAGCCTGTTCTGGACAGTAAGATATTGTTTAAACACTGTTCTTGTGTGTCTGGATGGGGTGGCCCTTTTCAACTACTTTCGCTGCTGCAAGACTTTCTCTTTTTTTCCGCCCTTTGACTGCCATGTGACAGAGCAAGCAGTAGATAAAGAGCTGTATTGATCACAGTGATGATCATCTTGAATGTGGTGCTTAATAGTTGTAATAACTTATTATATAAAGCAAAAATTTGGATAAGCAGAGTGCTCCTAGTTTGTGCATAATTAAAACAAGCTGGCTTCTGACATTTGTCCCTTATGTAAATAGTCACATTTTTAGTGAAAATGAAAATAAATCCAGGTTTGTATTTAACCTGAAGAGCCACAGATACTTATGTGCCCTTAAAAGGCACCTTTGTTTGAAAAAGGTGGTATTTCTTAAAGAAATGGACTTCTTCATACACAAGTGATTTCTCCCCTGCTCCTTACTGCCCCCATAATGTTTTGCCATTTGGGATGGCATACATAAGTATTCATCCTGAGAGAACTGACCACCTTTCAGTGGTAGGTGACATCATTTCAGATGTACAGTATCTCTTCTAAAGACTTACCTGAAGACTAGATTTTCTTGGCGCTATTGCGGCAGCCCAGGAGAGTAAATGATGTGAGAAATAACAGGAGGTTGGAAATTCCTTCTAACAATGTGCTATGTGGGTGTTTATATTTGCCAGCTTGGAAGCTGGTAATTCCAAGCTTTTACTTGTAAAATTAGTACTCATTTTACTTGTAAAATTAGTATTCTTTTTGATTTTGCTTCAGGATAAGAGATTGAATGCTGTATTGGAGTTTACTTTGGTATTCTTTTAACAATAGATACACCTCAAAGGAGAAGTGTTAGGGGATCTGTGGTGAGTTCACAAGTAAAGGAGAATTTCTATTTTAATGTGGTAGTGTGAAATTTCATAATTGGTGCATTCTTCAAAGTGCTGGCATTAGAGGAATGTACCTGTCACATTAATGCTGGGTGTTGGTAAGAATCCATGTGGATTTATGAGTACTTTTTAATGTCTAAATTTTTCGCTGTTGTGATAAATTACTTTCAAGGAAAGTTTATTGCATTGTTACTCCATGTCTAATTTTATTGTAGTGCCTCCAGACAGGCTCACTCACTGAGCGTGCTCTTGATCAGCTCTTAATTTTAGGAAAATCTGAAATCTCTCCCCTTCTTTGCTTTGTTCTTCGTATCTTTTTAGTTGGAACTGTTTCATGTCATATACTTGGATTTAATTTCTTTACATGAGCAAGTTAACTATCCGATGCAGGTAAAACTGAGTTCACTAGCTCTTCCAGTAGTGGTGTGAAGCCTTTGTAGCTGGGTGGTCCTGGGCTCGCAGTGCTGTCTTGTCCTTAAGTAGTCATGGTAGAATTGAGTTTGCCACAAACTGGTCTTGCCTGTCTTCTCAGCAAAACGGGCTTAGTAAGAGAACACAATCCCGACTCGTAACCACAGCTTCTGAAACCCTGCTGATCCTATAGTCTGAAAGATAAGTCTCGTAACTCTTGGGGATGTTGTGAAAGCCTAGGTTTTGTTAATTGGTATCTTGTAATCTTCCAGTGGTTCTGCTGGTGGCTGACATTTGCTGGAATTGCTGCCTACATTGCTTTTACAGACTGCTTGTGTACTTGAATTGTATAAGCCAGGCATGCATGGTTCAAGTTCTGTGTTTTGATTAAGAAAAAAAATGAGTGAGATGCAATTCATTGAAGACCATACGTAGATTACTTTGACTGTCATCATTACTGAAACCCTTTTAGGAATCAATGAAGAAGCAGCCTGCTTCTGGTAGCCCTTTTTTGTTTGGTTGGTTTTTCCTTTCCTAGTGGTCTCTTTGGTTAGATGATGAGATACATTTCTGTTGGGCGGTAGGGAGGAAGCTACAAGGTCTCTTGGCTTCTGGATTAAGGCTGCTAGCGCTAGAGTAAATTATTCTGTTGCCAGGAGCTGATAAGTCCTTTAAAACCTTACTCACCGCAACAGAACAAGAACAACAGCAAAGAACCCTGTGTCTGGGAACACAGTAGCTGTTCTGAATAGCTGTTCAGGACTGTGTTCTGTTGGCTGGTCTTTCCTACCTAAAATGTGTGATTATTTTGTGATCAAGGTCACAATACTGAGGAAAGACAAAAAATTATATACTGTAACTTTCATGTTGATTTCACAGAGGAAATTCTAACCCTCTACAGGAATCCACAATGAAGAGAAAAATAGCTTAAATCTCTTTTGTGCTGGAACAGTCTGGTCTGTTGGTGAAGCAGTGTCAAGACTGAATGTTTATGGAAGACAGCAGTGGTGAAAATCTCTGTGTCTTACTGTATGATTCACTAGATTCCTTCCTCCTGTTTTACCTAGCTGGAACTGTGTTAGTGTGAAATATTCATTTTGCTTTAGGCATTTAGAGTTTTAATTATCTTTAATCAGAAAATTCTTTCTCTCTGTTAAAAGCAAATTAAAGTGTTATTTCATGTGTTGCTTAAGTTGCTCAAAATCTGGGCTGCTGTTAGAAGCAATGGTCCTGCCCTGTTCCCAGCTAGGGGTTACTACCACCACCTTTCTGTGTTCGTGCAGCACGCTTCCTTAAAAAGCTGTTTTCAACTGAAAACTTAGTTTAAAGGAGAGAAATACCTAAAATCTCAGTTGGATCAGTACACTGATCTTGCTGACAGAAAAGGTAATATGGTCTTATATCAGTTTTAGTCAGTTGTAAAACTGCATCTTAAGGCTGTGCTTACCTGCAGACACAATCTGGAGGCTTGCTTCTGCTTGAAAAATAAGATCCTGCTTCCATTCTTCTCCTTTCAGAGGCTCTGGCAGTCTTCAGAACCCACATATGGTTCTGGTGTTGCCAATGTAAGAAGGACTTGGAACTGTTGGAGCAAGTCCAGAGGAGGCCACAATGATGATCAGGGGCTGGAGCACCTCCTGTATGAAGACAAGCTGAGAAAGTTGGGGCTGTTCAG
>WYDI02032275.1:6512-47905 GCA_009867235.2 Psittacus erithacus
CCTAAGAGCTCATCTCAGTCTCCCCTCTGGCAGGTTAAAGCCATTCCCCTTGGCCTGTCCCTACAGGCCCTTGTCCAGAGCCCCTCTCCAGCTTTCCTGCAGCCCCTTTAGGCACTGGAAGACTTTTCTAAGAACTTGGGTGTCCTGTGAGCTGCTGGTCCTTCATGGCTGGCTGGGGGACCCATCTCATGCCCCATCCCCACCCTCTCTTTGCTCACTGGGGTTTGCTGAGCACAACGGGGGGCTCTCACCCTCCTTCTCCCCACCAGCAGCTGCACGGAGCACCCTGCCCTGAGCATGCATTCCAGGATTCCTCTGGGCTTAAACCTTCCCGTCCCTTCCCATCAAGAAGGATTTGAAGCCTGGAGAGGGGGACTTAGCTCCTGGCTTGCCCATTATGCCCAGGAATTAGGATCCATTACTGCTCTTTAGGTACAACCAGGGCCCCTGCTCTAAATCCGCATCCCCTCCCCTCACTAATGCTCCGGGCTCAGACCCAGCTCTATGTAAATAAAGTGCAGGGACAAAGATTGTGATCCCATTAGGCAGGATTAGTGCCTTGTGAGGGCCTGGCATTAAAATGTCACCGGCAGCGGAGGGAGAGAGCCGGGGTCATCCCCATTCCCGTCCCCCTTCCCTACTGCCAGCTTTTGGCATCCTGTTTATCCCATCCATCCCTGCCTGCAGCTCAGCTCGGGGCGCGGGCAGGATGGGGATGGAGTGGTTTGGTGGCACCTATTCCATGGAGGCGGCTGTGCCAGGCTGGCATGATGTGGCATGGCACAGCACCGAGCCGATGGCCTCGGGAGCCCAGCAGCATCCCGTGCTACCGGCAGATGTGCAGATGCTGCCGGGGCCGCCCCTCGCTGCTGCCTTTGCGAAGTGATGAATTTCTGCACCAACTAATTAGCCTCTAATGAGCAAGTGGAGAGTAAACAGTCACAGCAGATGGGGGAGAGGCGGAATTAGCAGTAATGACCCTTCGGTTGGGGGGGACCTGGTGTCACACACCGGGAGAACTCCCCCTGCTCCCAGGACCTGTGGGATCGTGGCCTCTGTCCATGCTGTGATGCGATGGGTGATGAGGTGATGGGCCCCCCTGGATTTGGTGGTGCCATGCCCTGTGATGCTACCAGGATGATGGGAGAGAAAAGTCCCCCTGGCATATTGGGAGCAGAGCTGAGATGCGTGGCATCAAATAGAGGGAAACTGAGGCATGGAAGGCTAGAGCTCGGTGCCACCTTCACCCTCGCAAGGGACACCCGGTGCACCTGGGAGCCTTTGCCCTGCTTGGGATGCTTTGGCTTTCCCAAGGGATTGGAAGAGCCAGTTGTGGGAGCTGCTTGGCCCTAGGAGGCTGCAGTGTCCTTCGCGGGTGGAGAACGATCGCACAATCAATGGTGGAATTAGGAGCTGCCTCTCCTGCTCGGCGCTGTTCTTCACCCCTTAATGCAGAACAGATGGCTCGGGCACTTCAAAGCAAGATGAGCCTGAGCTGCTTAAAGTCAAATTAGGATGTATGCAAACGGCCTGCAGGCCCTGGCGAAGATGCTCCAGGAGCACCCTGCATCCCAAATACATCTCAAACGCATCCCAAACGCATCCCAAATGCATCCCAAGAGGTCGGTGTTGGGATCACTGGGGGGATGCTACTGGGATGCTGAGCCCTGTGTTTTCTGGTGGGGCTCACGCATAGGTGACCATCACCAGGGCCTGGGCATCAACCTGTTTTGCTGCATGGATGCATTGGCTGTATCTTGCCTTGCCTGATGCCCAGCCTGGTCCATGGCTCATCTACTGGTTTCATGCCTGAGGTGTTCAGCCTTGGAGCTGATGCTCAGCTTTGCCATGACCTCAACTGGGTACTGCAATAATCCCACATCTCCAGCCTGGCGTGGGTGAAGCTCTGGCATTGCAGGTCAAGCTCCTGCCACAGCATGGTAGAGACACATGTATGCACGTGTAGAGGTAGCACACACCATGCATGGGTACCGAGCCCCTTGTCTGCATTGAGAGGTGCCTCCATGCCCTGATCCAGCCTGGATCTGGCGCAGGGGCAATAGGATAAGGGCTGCCCACACCAGCCAGTGCTGCTGCAGGTCAGAGAGGAGCATTAAACTAAGGAGCTCACTGCTGCTCCTTCGCTGCCTAATGACTCGCCTGGCATTTAGCATCCCTGTGCCCACCCCGGGGACAGGCATCAGGGTGGATGTGAATCAAACGGGCATCTCCACATGGATGCAGCAATTGGCACCCCAGGGTGCACAGGAGGAGAGGACAGGGACACCCAGGGCAGCTCTGGTGGTGTCTCTGAGCCCCCATGGCAGTGGGACACCAGCACAAGCTGAGCCCATGGGCGCTGCTTTGCTGCGAGCTCAGGGTGTGGAGAGCTGCGGCAGGAATTCAGCTCGCGCACAAGAGAGCAAAGCCCTACCCCAAAGAAAAAGCCCAAAGCCGTGATTGAAAGCACACTTGAAAGCTGCTGGGGAATATGAATGTGTCTTTGAAGTAAAAGGGCTTCCATTTGTTAAGCAGAAAATGGAGCTGTGTGTTTCGATTTATAGTTTTACTTAGCAAATAAAACAGGAGAGGAATAAGTGTTTATGTCTCGCTCCACTCCCAGCCCCTCCACCCTCTTCACCCCCCAAGTTAAAAGCTCAGTGCTTCTGAAGCACTACAAAGGCAGCCGGGAATAAAGCAAAGCAAGCGGCTTAGATAAACCCTAGATGGGCTAAGCCCTTGTCGACAGGCTTGGGAAATGGCTCAGGGTGGTGAAGTGGCCAGTGGGGAGGCCTGGCTGGGACAGAGGGATGAGGATGAGGCCACCAGCATCCCCCTGCCCGTGTGCCCATGTGCTGCTGGGTTATGGTTATGATGAAGTGAAAGGGGCTGGCAGGTTATGGGGCTGGCAGGTTATGGGTCCTCACCCATGTCTCTCACCCCTCTCCCTCTTCTCTCTGCAGACGATGTCTCCCCATACTTTAAGACGGAGCCGGTGCGGAGCCAGGTCCATCTGGAGGGGAACCGCCTGGTCCTGACGTGCATGGCCGAGGGCAGTTGGCCCCTCGAGTTCAAGTGGCTGCACAACAGCCAGGAGCTGACCAAGTTCTCCTTGGAGTACCGGTGAGTCCCATCACACCCTGAGCATCCGGGGCCGATCCCACCTGGCGCACTGGTCCCTGCCGGTGGACACTGCGGTCATCACCGGTCCACCTGCAAGGGGATGCTGTGCTGGGGATGCAGCCATTAGCATTGCCAGGAGCTGCCTCCTCTGTTTGGAGAGCAAACGGTGGATTTAAGCAGGTCAACATCAGGGAGGAGGCGTTTGAACAGGGGGATTAACACCGGGCTGCAGCTCACTGCTGGCTCCTGGCTCCCTGAGCTCAGTCCAGCCCAGGGATGGAGCAGGAAAGGGGAGTGCAAGAGGTCACCCTGGTTTGGGACATCCAGCCCCATGTGGTGACTGATCCTGATGGCCCTGCATCACAGCCCGCTTGGAGTTTGCTTCTAAGTGAAGCCGGGTACCTCTGGTCATCTCCTGTGCCTGTGTGTGTCATCCTCTCTGGTTTAATCAATAATTCAGCCCGAGACAAGCAGTTCCCCATTTAAAGGCATTGAATCCAAAGGCTTCGTGTTGCTGTAGCAACGCGGGGCTGCTCCGGGATGCCGGGAACGCAGACATTGTGGCTGGTGACGTCCCCTCCCCATCACCCTGTGCCCTGCTGGGTGCCCTCCCCAGCACAGTGCTTTGGGGGTGCTGCAGCATCCTTGGGGACCATGGGGCTGTTCCTCCCTAAGCCATGGCGACTGCAGCTCTGTGGTGTCCCCAGTGCCCCAGGCTTGGTGCTGGGCGCCCCATGGCACAGGTCCCTTGTCCCTAACCCCAGTGTTGAAGCTCAGAGACATGTTGAGCCCCATGGTTCCCCCAGCTCACGCCTGTCAGGAGCCACATTGGCTCCAGTGGGAGCAATGCAATGTGTCAGTTCTTGAATGGGGTTGTGGGGACAGTGGTGACACTGGGGTGGGGGGACACAGAGCCCATGCAGGCGCTCCCACAGGGCAGCTGCATGGTGCTGGGGCTGAGCCACACACTCCAAGTAGGATTAAGGTGTCAGGACTCTGACCCTGGGCTCTGCCCCACCTCGGAGCGGGTTGGGGTGCTTGGGGGGCACCTCCAAACCCAGAACTGGTTTGGACCTCCAGAACTGGGGCTCTGGGTTCCTTTCCTGGGTCTGCTCTGTGTCTCAGTTTACCCTTCTGTAGGAAAGGTGTCTGCTCAGGGGTGCTCAGCATCCCTGCAGGCCTACGTCCCCGCATCCCTGCATCCCGGCTCCAAGGTGACTCCCTGTCCAATGAGCCCCCGGCCCCCGCCTCCAGCTCCAGCATCCAGCCAGAAAGGATTAAGGAAGGAAGCGAGCAAATAAACAAACACATGGGGAAAACCCAAACAAACCCAGGCGAAGCTAATGAAGCAAACAGCCTGGATGCAAATCACTGCCTGGCTTCAACCCATCCTCCCCGTGCTGAGGACCCAACCTGCCAGCAGCAGCTTCCCTTTACCACGAGTGTGCTGCCTGTCCCTGCGTCTCCGCAGGGATTTCGTGTGTCCATATGAGGGTTGGGATGTCCCGCCTGGAACTGGGGGCAAAGCACCGGAGCGAGCGATGATGGGCAGGAGTGGAATTTGAATAGAGCTGTCGGTGGCGCGGAGCCAGCCTGCTCAGTCACCGGGAGGGAGTAATTAAAACTTAACGAGTTTAGAAACGGAGTAATCCTGGGAGAGGGGAGGGATGCTGTGGATGGACGGAGAGGCTCAGGGATGTGACTGTCCATGCAGGGGCCAGGAATGGCTGTGGCTGCATCAGTAGTGTGGGTGAGGGATGTGGTGTACGAGCTCGTATCAGGGATGCATTGTGCCCCCTGGCATCTCCCCATGCCAGGGGCAGGAGGGATGTTGCCTGCATCCTGGCTGTGCCCATGACAGGATGCATTGTCCTTAGCAGCAGGGCCCTGTGCTGCAGCGGGGACATGTCCCAGGCTTAGAGTCATAGAATCATGGGTAGAATCAACCAGGTTGGGAAAGATCTTTAAGATCACCAAGTCCAAGCCCGGGCTGCCATGATCACTAAGGTCTCATCTACATGTTTTGTGGCATCAAGCATGTCACCAAGCATTTCCACCCTCAGCATCCTCACAGCTCCTCCCCAGATCTCTCCCCATAGCTGGGAATCCCACCGGCACCGCCAGCTGCTGTCACCCTTGTGCATTGCACCCCTTTTCCAGGGGCTGTGGGCTGGGGCTCCCCATGGCTCCCTTTGAGCCATCCCAGTTCATCCTGGTCCGATGGTTGTGGAGCTCAGGGTGTGTTTCAAGGGAAGGAGCCACTCTCCCAGTTTGGCAGCGCGTTTCCATGGTGACCAGCCTTCCCTTCCCGCAGCTGCCAGCTTGCCACCAGCGACTTGTTGGAGTGTGGTGGCGGGCAGGTGGGGAACGGGAATGGGAATGGGAATGGGAATGGGCTCAGCAGGTCCCTGGCCCCCAGCCAGTGCAGTGGAGCATCCCTGAAGATCGCGGAGGGAAGAATGCATGAAAGCCATTGGAGCATCCCTGGGGATCAAGCGTGATCAGGGACCACAGAGGGATCAGGGACCAGACTAGCTCTGTGCATGCTTTCCCCTGGGAGCATTCTTGGGGACCACGGGGGATCAAGGACAAGCCTTCACTCACTTGCTGCCTGCCGCTGGCATGGGGTGTATGGAGACAGCTCTCCCATGGGACCCCCACTTCCTCCCACACTTGGGGACCCTACAGCAAAACCCCATCCCCTCCACTGCCTGTTGTGACCTTTGTTAGGGTGATGGCAGGGTTTTGGGTGATGGAAATGTGCTGCACGCTGCGTTCCCATGTCCTGGCATTGCATTCCGTAGGGCCTGCTCCAGTTTTCCCTATGCTTTCCAGGGCCTGCTCCGGTTTTCCCTGCATAATCTCTCCGGTGCGCTCTCCAGAGCCTGACTTCTCCTCGTACGAGGAATCATAACATGCAAATCAGGCAGCTTGATGCCTTTAATGAAATCCTCGGAAGGAAAGCGCTTCTCTGGTGAATTGAGGATATTTATTCCTCATACAAGAAATTTAACATGCAGATTAGTTGGGTCTGGTAATTCATCACATGAGATTGTCCTATTAAGGGCTGCATCGAGTCCTGCTGCCTGAAGAAATTACCTTGCACATAGATTACCTCTGGACAGACACCCATCCGTAGAGATGCATCTCCTATGCACTAAATCAGCCTCTTGCCTCTCCCTGCATCCCTCCGCAGCTGCTGCAGGAGCTACTAAAGGATCCCGTGCCTCTTCCCAAGAGCCCAAATCCCCTTTTCCAGGAGCTCGGAGCCTGGGCAAGTGTAATGACATCCCTGGCACTGGCTGGCTTTGCTGCTGCAGTGCTCCCTGTGCCTCCCCCAGCTAAACGGGGTTTGCAGGACGGAGCTGCCTGGTGCTCCTCTGGCTTCCTCAGGTGCAGTGCAGCCCCATGGCCAGATTTGGGGCTGTTTTGACCCCTCCTCCCTCCTTTATGGGATGTTTTGGGATGTGTGTACCCCAGGGATGCAGGGGTGCTGCACACACAGCACCCCCCAAGCCTTTATGGCCTTTGGAGGACCACAGTTGTTTGATGCCTGTACTTTGTCCCTAAATTATGTCAAATATGGAGCCAGGACTCTGCCAAAAACACAGACCTGAGGCAAAAGGAGGTGTTTTACCCCTGGCTGCCTGCTGAGACCCCAGCCTGTGCTCACGGGAGCACACCCCTGCTCCAGCTGGACCAGCTCTTCACCAGCCCAGCTGTGAAGCACAGTCCTACCCTGGGGAGCTAATTGCTATCCAATGGGATCATTAGTGGGAGCTGATAAAGCAGAGGGGTTGCAGTAGGAGCTCAGTAGTGAGCTGCTGCTTGTGCCTTCAGGTTTGGCATTGCCAAAGCTCCCAGGAGTGCCAGTGAGGCAGCACCAAGCTGGTAACGGGTGCATGGGATGGGCTTTACTGGTGGTATTTGTGCTGTGATGGTTGCTGCCTTGCTCTGTGCCTTGTCTGGCTTTGAGGGAGGCACAAGCAATAGCGCAGAGCAGCAGTGCCCATGAGCCACATGGACATAGGGGCTGGCAGAATAGGAGAAGGTGATGGAGGGGATCTCCATGCAGGGACCTTATGCGGGCTCAAGCAGCATGAGAAGGGGACCAGCAGAAGGTTCTCACACCTGGAGTTACCACCTGAGCTGGATGGTGGTGGCTGAGCTGGTGAGGGCCACGCTGGAGCCTTCCGGATGCCTCACATGGCTTGAGGCTTGTGCCCCTGCTCAGCAGGCAGGTGGTAGGTTAATACATGGACATTAATTATTAACTGGTTCATTGTTCTGACCCGGCCAATTGAGGCAGGGATTTACAGCGCTGCTGAGTTGCTATTCCCTCTGGGAAGCAGCGAGGCTCCGGCCATGACAGAGCCCTTTCCAATCAGGAGCTAATTGAGATCCAATAATACAGTTAACAGGGGCTGATGGAATACCAGGGCGGGTGTTTAAAAGCATATTGAGCGGCAGCCGGGCGGGTGGAGGTGCCGGGACGCGCTGCTTGGATGCTGGGAGTCGTTAAACCTTTGCTAAGTGTGTTCTAATGCTCACTTGACATTTCATTATCACACGGTAACTATTCAGATGCATGTCCCCTCTAGAATTAATTAGTCGTTATACAAGGTATTAATCAGAGAGGACCGTGGCAATGTGCTGCTATCCAAAATCCCATCCAGCTGTTGCTGTTACTGGGCGGCGTTGCAAGAACCACAGGATTCCTGCACTCGTCTGCCTTTTCCATTTGATGGATCAAATCCTTTGGCTGATGCTTTTCCCGGCCCCTCTCCACCCCCTCAATCTAATAATAATTCGGCAGCGTCAGCCCCATGCTTCTCAGCAGCCTTGCAATAACAGAGCCCCAGGGGCTGGGGCCTCGTGGCACCAACCAGCCCCACCACCACGAGGCAGCGTGTTCAGCCCGTTGATGCCAACACCTTGCCAGGGTTGTGTGGCAAAGGGGGGCTATGGTTGATGGTGGTGCTGTGCCCTGTCCTGCCCCACTGATGGGATGGGTGGGAGGTTGTCATTCCCAATGTGTGGCTCACCCATCTGTCATGATCCGATGCCAAAGCCTTCCAACTGCTTCTGCAAACCCACCGCTCCCTTGGCACAGGGCTTGTGGCTCCGCATCGCCCCTCCTGACCCCGGGGCCGTGCTGATCTCCATCAGTGCTGCCTCTTGCAGCAGGGGTCATTCCTCGCTTTGGAAGTGCTTTTCCCTGCAGACGGGGCCCTGTCAACCTCTGTCTTCACAAACCAACCCCTGGAACAGCCGAGTCAGCAGCGAGGGCTGCACCGGGAGCACGGCCAGACCTCTGTCCTGGCTTGAGCCGTGTGATGTGTGTCCCCGGGCTGGCTGTGGGTGAAGAGACCTGGTTGGGGCCATGCTGAGGATTGGATCCAGTGGGAGCTGTTTGCTTGGCACAGTGGGACCAGGAGAGCAGCGCGGTCATGGCTTGCTCAGACTCGGGGGCTTCACCCCTCCTCCTGCTCAGCGCAGGGGTGAAATCGGTTACCACCCCCTTCACAGCCCTGCATGATGGGGGAAGGAAATGAAATCAGAGTGGTCGCAGATAAAAGCCTCTGTGGAAGCAGAGAACAAAGTCCCTGCTCGTGTCTGGTTAATGACTGCGGGCCAGGCTGCGCCCGGTAATTGATTTCCTTTCTCCGGGCTATTTTCAGCCACTTTAGGTGTGTGCAGGAGCTCAGCTCCTTAATAGCTCCTCCAGCTCCGGTGGAGCAGGCGCTGTTGGATCTGCAGGGGTGTCCCCACGGGGGGGTGAAGGCTACCGGTGCCCATGGAGGCGTCCTGGCTCCTAGGGTGTGGGGACAAGGTGGGACTGTGCATCGGTGGGTGCTCCAGTATGGGCCCTAGGGAAGAGGGTGGTTTGGGTCCTATAGGGTGGCTTGTGGGCTGGGATGGGGGGTTTGGGACCAGTTCCTTCTCAGGATGAGGCCTTGGAGGGGATGCAGAGGGGGTCCCTGCACCACTGAGTGGGCAGGTGAAGCATTAGCGTCCATCTGTCCATCCATGTGTGTGTTTTGGAGTCACGGGGTGTGATTTATTCACGAGGACACCACAAGGAGAGCAGGCCCATTATTCCTGGTGTCTGCATCAGTGCCTGACAGCTCCCTGGAATTGAAATCTCTTACTTAAAGCCTCTGGGGATCATTTTTAAATATCAGCCGTGACGCTCAAGGACTTACTTCCAAATGGCATCCTCCCTTCTCCCATGGGGATGGGTGACCCCCAGAATGCCGTGTACGCAGATGTGTGTTGGCAGTGGGTTTGATGCCAGCCCTGTTGTGATCACCTCTGCTCGGTGGTGCCTCTGGGTGAGGTGGGAGCCCCATGTCCCCAGCACCATCTCCATGCAAGGAGGTGGGCACAAGGTCCTGTTGTGCTTCCCTGCAGGGGGGACACTCTCCTTGTGTCTCCCCAAAGTTTCATTTATGCTCAGTTATCAAAAGAGCAAAGCTCTGTCGAAACAGCCTGCGGCATGTTTTAATGCAAGATTAGATTTGGGCAAGGGAGGGTTGAGCTTGCTTATTTATTGCCTTTCTGCTTTGTCTCCGAGCACTCCCCATCAGGGAAGGTGATGCCGCAGCGCCCACCCATCCCTGTAAGAGGTTCACCCATCTGTTGGGCCAGGGGGGTCCAGCCTGGTTTGGGGGTGATGGAGCAGGCGCCCCTGTATCCCTCCTGGGGTGGAAATGGTTCAGGGAGGTCCGGCAGCACCGGGTCCAGCATGTGGACCGGGGTGTTGCTCTGGAGCGGTGGGTGAATTGAGACATGGTTGTTCCCTTTATCTGCTTATCGGCTGCTGGCGCTGGCGGCTGATAAGAGCCGGCGCTGGGGGTGATAAGGCAGCGCAGCCTCTGCTCGTTGCGTGGGGGTCCCAGGCGGAGGGACACCAGCACACCCTGGTGTGTCTCTGCCGCTCAGCACCGAGGCTCAGTGTGAGTCCCGGGTCCTCCTGTCCCCAGCAGCCACTTCCGCTTCTGACAGCTCAAAGCC
This sequence comes from Psittacus erithacus, assembly GCA_009867235.2. Classification (NCBI taxonomy): domain Eukaryota; kingdom Metazoa; phylum Chordata; class Aves; order Psittaciformes; family Psittacidae; genus Psittacus; species Psittacus erithacus. The sequence continues at coordinate 16,653 of WYDI02032275.1, forward strand.
ACTTGTCCAGTGCCTCCCACTCAGAGCCGTGAGTCGCTGATGGCCCCCAGCTCACGCTGCTTGTGTGGTGCAGCAAGAGCACCTCCTGCACGGCCACCAGCCACTGTAGGCCAGCAAGGGACACGGGGGGTGTGTGTGTGCGTGCATACATGCATGCACACACACCTCCAGCAGTAAATGGGGGCTTGTGTAGGACCTGCAGCCTCTCCCAGGGGCTGTGACGGTGACCTGGATGTCCCCAGCACCGCTGACGTGGCTCCTGTCTCCCGCAGGTACGTGATCACATCCCTGGACCGCACTCATGCCGGCTTCTACCGCTGCATCGTCCGCAACCGGATGGGAGCCCTGCTGCAGCGCCAGACCGAGGTGCAGGTGGCGTGTAAGTGACAGTCCCATGTGGGGACACCATGGCTGCAGGGCAGCTCTGGTGTTAGTGCCGCCCATGGCCAGCACATGGGAGTGATGCCAGCGGGGGGGGGGGATGTTGCTGCTCCTGCTGCATGGTTGCTGCAGTGGTTGGGGGGCATGGTTAGGGGGCAAGGGGGCAACCCCCAGGCAATGCAGGTTGTGCCAGGGCTGGGAAACCCGCAGCACCACATCTGAGCAGGCAGTTCTGTCTCCCTGGAGGGGAGAAGCACTTGATGGTGTGAAGCAGCCCCGCTCCTCCCGACTGCTCTGAGAGCAAACACCGTTTATAATCATTACTGAAGGCAAACAGGAGCATGAGGCTGGCAGCTGCAGCCGGCAGTGCAGGAGCAGGGCTGGGTGGCTCAGTCCTGGATGCTCCTTTCATGGCTCCACATGGATCCCGTGGACAAATGGACCTGAGCAGCATGAGCCAGACTTTGGAGTCTGCACTGGGGGGTGATGCAAAAGCACCATGGGGAGGTTAAGCAGGATACTGAGGATGCTGAGGGCTGTGATGCTGGCTCTGTACCTTGGGGACTTGCCCCTTTCTGTCCCTCCTTCCCTCTGGGATACCCTCAGTCCCAGCCCTTTCAACGCCTTCCTAAGGAGCAATGAGAAATCAGGAAGCTAATGAGAAATTAATAAGGCAGCTGTGCTAACAACTGATGATAATGGCAAAGTCGTTAAAAAAAGATTCTTTACATGTTTTTAATTACAGCAATTAAGGGAAGTCAATAAAAATCCACTGCCCCCCCACTTCTCCATGCCCCCTGCTTCACTCTGCTTTCAGTGTGCTTCCAGCCTGCAATGTCTGAGCAGGATGGAGGCGGCAGGTTCCCAATCCAAGGTCATGCTGGGATGATCCAGGTGCTGGGACATGGGTTGTGCAGGGTGTGCAGGAGCAGCCCACGGGGTCTGAGCTACCCCCCCACCATCCATAGCACGTACCAGCCAAGAAGGGGAGCAGAGAGCAGACCCCAGCACAGCCCCTCTGCATCCCCTGGGGGAGCCCATCCTCATGGCCTCCAGCCAGACCCTGCTGGGTCCCTGGGTGCGTTCCCAGCCCCTGAGCTGTTTCTCCCACCCGCTCTGCAGACATGGGCAGCTTCGAGGACCGCGAGACGCAGCAGAGCGTGTCGCACGGGGAGGCGGCCGTCATCCGCGCGCCCCGCATCGCCAGCTTCCCCCAGCCCCAGGTCACCTGGTTCCGCGACGGCCGCAAGATCTCCCCCAGCAGCCGCATGTGAGTACCCCTGGTACCCCCCTGCATCCCTCCAGCATCCCCCTGCATCCTCCTGGCATCCTTCCCTGCATCCCGGGGGGGCTGCGTTTCCCTTGGCTGTCCTTGTCCTTGCAATCAGGCTGTTTAACAGATGCCTCGAGCGCATCGTGCTAACACCCACAGGCGTTTGGCGACTAATGGCTCTGTTTGTCACTGGGGAAATGAATTTAGAACAGAAATGAAAATAAGAGGGAGGAAGGTGGGTGAAAGGTGGGCATCAGGGATGGAGCTGGGCACAGCACACGTGTCCCCAAGGGGCTGTATCAGGCCCCGGTGCTGTCGGAGCTGCAAACCCAGCGCTGGCAGATGCAGCGTGCGGGAATTGAATTTGTAACCCACATTATGCAGGAATTGAACTGGTCTCCTTTCTATTTGCAAGGCAGGATGGAAGAGATAAAACTCCTTTATCTCATATTTAATGGTGGAAAAAATATATTCCCCAAACCATTTTATGTTTCCTGCAGATTAGATCGTTCCATTAAGGAAAGGTCCTATTAATCTGCACTGTCCGATGTGCACGGCTGGGTATGGGGGGATGTGGGGCTCAGCGTGGTCCTGGGGCCAGTGTTTGAGCTGAACCCCTCTTGGTGCTGGTGGGAGGAAGGCTGAGGGTTGTGCTTGTCCCATGTGGGTACTGGGTTGGGAATGAGGGTCCCATCTCTCTGCATCAGTATCCCCATTGTGTTCCCATCCCCACAGAGCCATCACACTGGAGAACACCCTCGTCATCCTCTCCACGGTGGCCCCGGACGCAGGACGTTACTACGTGCAGGCGGTGAATGACAAGAACGGGGACAACAAGACGAGCCAGCCCATCACACTGAGCGTGGCCAGTGAGTGCTGGGGGCCGTGCCCCGCTCCCGGCCCCGCTCCCCCTGCTTTAATTTGCAGTAAATCTCGTCAGAGGCTCCAGCTTTGCTGACTTCACACTTCAGCTGCCTCACAATTCATTTAGGCACTTTGGGCTGTGCTGCAGGCGCTAATTGTGTCTTGAGCTGAGCCTCCCGCTCCATCCCTGCTGCTGGGGATGGAGCCGGCCATGCCACGGGCTGCAGGACGGGATGGTGCAGTGCATCCCCATGGGACTCGCTGCCCTGCTCCTGCTCACGTTCCCCTCGCAGAACACATTGCTCCCATCAGCTCGACACCCTTGTGGTCGATCCCTCTGGTCCATTTGGGAGAGGGTCCCCAGCCCCTGTTCAGGTGGTGACAGCCCATGGGGAAGATGCCCCAGAGAGGCATCAGTCCTGGTACTCCCATCCCGCTGCCTCCTGGAGGGGTTATTCCCTCTCCATAGAGGACTCTCCCCATTCCCCTTCCCCTCCTGCCCCATTAATCTGTTTTTCTGTACCTCGGCGTCCTGGGGGGCCATAAACAACCTGAGCCCATGTTTATGGATTCAGCCGTATCAGCAGCTTTCAAGCCCATCGCGTTTTTACAGCGCCTACATGAGGGTTTTTTATTGTTGCAATCATTTTGCTTTATATACTCCCCTTCTCCCTCCTCCCTGGCACACAGGCTAGGGCCGGGCTCATGCTGTGGGCTCCTGTGGAAGGAGAGGGCTATGAAGGCACCCTGATGCCAAGGTGATGGGCTTCAGGTGCCCCATTGGCCTTGCTGTGTGCTCAGGCACCCCAGGGGTGAGCAGAGGGTGCTGATGCTCTTTCCTCTGTCTTCCTTCTCCCAGATGTGGGTGGCCCAGCTGATCCCATTGCACCCACCATCATTGTCCCACCCAGGAACACCAGTGTGGTGGCTGGCACCTCGGAGGTGACCATGGAGTGCGTGGCCAATGCCAGGCGAGTAGCGGGATGGGGATGGGGATCTCGCAGGGCTGGGTACCCCCAGCTCCCTTCCCACTATGGCTCCTGTGGGATGGGGGGATATGGGGATCTCCATGGGCGTTATGGCTGGTTCTTGACCTGCTCCTGGCCCCCCAGGCCGCTGATGAAGCTGCACATCATCTGGAAGAAGGACGGGGTGCCCCTCTCCAGCGGCATCAGCGACTACAGCCGCCGGCTCACCATCCTCAGCCCCGTGCTGAGCGACAGCGGTTACTACGAGTGCGAGGCCGTGCTGCGCAGCAGCAGCGTGCCCGCTGTGGCCGAGGGCGCCTTTCTCTCCGTCATGGGTGAGGACCTGGTCATGGGCAGCCCAAACCACGCGTGCAATGGGTTGAGGGTGGTCTGAGCCCTTGTGGCTGAGGTGGGAACGACAGACTGGAGTCACTGGGGGTGTTTTGAGCCTGGTTGTAGCGCAAACCCTTCCCATTGCTGGGTTTCCCTTTGCAGAGCCGCCACAGTTCACCAAGGAGCCTGAGAGGCACATCACAGCCGAGATGGAGAAGGTGGTGGCCATTCCCTGCCAAGCCAAAGGTGAGTTGCTCCCCAGCCGCTTTCCCCGTGCCACCACGTCCCCGTGCCTGATGTGACCCTGTTCTTGCAGGCGTGCCCCCCCCGGAGATGGCCTGGTACAAGGATGCTGCCCCCATCCACGTGGAGCAGCTGTCCCGCTTCCAGCTGCTGGCGGACGGCAGCCTGCAGATCAGCGGGCTGGTCCCCGATGACACCGGCATGTTCCAGTGCTTCGCCCGCAACGCGGCCGGCGAGGTGCAGACCACCACGTACCTGGCCGTGACCAGTAGGTGACAGCCCCCCCCCCCCCAGCCCAGACCCCATGGCTGGGCTCGGAGACCCCAGGAAACCAGGATGAGATGCTCCGGGAGCAGGTCAGCTCCTGGATGAGCACCAGGAATGGCTTCAGGATGGGTTGTGCATCTCTTTTGCCCTCAGGCATTGCCCCCAACATCACCAGGGGTCCCCAGGACAGCACAGTGATCGATGGCATGTCCGTGATCCTCAACTGCGAGACCTCAGGGGCTCCACGTCCGGCCATCACGTGGCAGAAAGGTAAAGGGGATGGGGACATGGGTGTGCGGGCAAGCCTGCATCCGGGCCCTGTATCTGCCTGCCCATCCCTGCCTGGCCACTGACGGAGCTGACGGGCTCCCCGTGCCGCAGGGGAGCGGGTCCTGGCCAGCGGGTCGGTGCAGCTGCCGCGCTTCACGCTGCTGGAGTCGGGCAGCCTGCTCGTGAGCCCCGCGCACCTCGCCGACGCCGGCACCTACGTCTGCCTGGCCACCAACTCCCGCGGCGTGGACGAGGCATCCGCTGACCTGGTGGTGTGGGGTAAGGGACTCGCCGGGGACCCGCCTCACCCTGCTCTGCATGCGCAGGGTGGGATGGACACAGCTCCATGGGCGAACTGGGCAAGGTTCAAGGCCAGGTTGGACACAGGGGCTCGGAGCATCCTGCTCTAGTGAAGGTGGCCCTGCCCGTGGCAGCGGTTGGAGCTGGATGAGCTTTAAGGTCCCTTCCATCCCTTCCAACACAAACCAGGCTGGGATTCTATATATTAAGGAAAATTTCTTCACCAAAAGCATAGTCAAGCATTGGAACAGGCTTCCCACGGAAGTGATGGAGTCACCATTCCTAGAAGTGTTCACAAACAGTGTAGACAAAGCCCTTAGTGACATGGTTTAGTGGTGGATTTGGTAGTCCTGGGTAACACACTTAGGTTTGATGATCTTAAAGGTGTTTTCCAAGCTGGCTGATTCTATGATGCATGGTGAGGCACAGAGGTCTGTAGGGATGGGTTAGTGTGTGGCTGGTTGATTGCATGGATGCACACATCCTTACTGATGCCAAACCCCCAAGCAGTGCTGGTGGCTCGTTCTGTCCCCCCACAGCAAGGACACGTATCACCGACCCACCGCAGGACCAGAGCGTCATCAAGGGGACCAAGGCTGTCATGAGCTGTGGGGTCACCCATGACCCCAGCGTGGATGTGAGGTGCATGTGATGGGGATGGGAGGCCTGGGGGGTCCAGGCACCCCCATGCTGCCGGCGGATGGTGGGTGCCATCCCCAGCCCTGTGCCGGTGATGCTGCAGTGCCACCTGGTGCCCTGTGCACCGGGAGCCCGGCACGGTGGTGGGACCCCCCCCCGGGTCCCCTCTCCTTGTGCCAACACCCCTGGTGTCCCTCCGGCACAGGCACATGTGGGAGAAGGACGGGGCACCGCTGAGCACAGAGAGCAGCCCCAGGGTGCGCCTGGATGAGATGGGCACCCTCCACATCTCCCAGACGTGGTCGGGTGACATCGGCACTTACACGTGCAAGGTGGTGTCAGCCGGGGGCAATGACTCACGCAGCGCCCATCTCCGTGTCCGGTGAGACCCCCCCTCATCCCTTCGGCATCCCACACCCCAGTCTATGCCCCCTCCATCACCACCCCATCCCTCACCCCCTGTCCAGGCAGCTCCCCCATGCTCCTGAGAGCCCTGTGGCCATGCTCAGCCCCCTGGAGAAACGAGCCATCAACCTCACCTGGGCCAAACCCTTTGATGGCAACAGTCCCCTGCTCCGCTACATCGTGGAGGTCTCTGAGAACAGTAAGGGGCTGCTCCCACCTCCCTGGCTAGGCTGACGCCGGGCGAAGCCTGAGCTCCAGCATCACCTCGGGATGGTGGGCAAGGGATGCTGTGTGGAGCCTGGGGACCCCAGCATCCTGCATCCTCCACCCTGCTTCCCCCTTTTCACCCACAGATGCCCCCTGGACCGTGCTGCTGGCCAGCGTGGACCCCGAGGTGACATCGGTGGCTGTGCGGGGCCTGGTCCCTGCTCGCTCCTATCAGTTCCGCCTCTGTGCTGTGAATGACGTGGGCAGGGGCCAGTTCAGCAAGGACACAGACAGGTGAGCGGTGGCTCGGGGTCTGGGGGGACTGGTGCAATGGGTGCTCACCCCTGCCTTGTCCCCATCAGGGTGTCCCTGCCCGAGGAGCCCCCCTCTGCACCCCCCCAGAATGTCATTGCCAGTGGCCGCACCAACCAGTCCATCATGATCCAGTGGCAGCCACCCCCTGAGAGCCACCAGAATGGTGTCCTCAAGGGCTACATCATCCGGTGAGCATGGGCATCCCATCCCTGGCATCCCAGGGTGCTGATGGGGACACCGGCAGCTCTGACAGCCGCTGGTCCCCAGGTACTGCCTGGCCGGGCTGCCCGTGGGCTACCAGTTCAAGAACATCACCAATGCCGAGGTCAACAACCTGCTCCTGGAGGACCTCATCATCTGGACTAACTACGAGATCGAAGTGGCTGCGTACAACAGCGCCGGCCTGGGGGTGTACAGCATGAAGGTGACCGAGTGGACACTGCAGGGAGGTAGGCAGGGCCTCGGCGTTCACCCCATCGGCAGCAGGATGTGCCATGCGGGTGATGGATGCTGCGAACCCTGCCTTCATCCCGGCAGTGCCCACGGTGCCCCCGGGGAACGTGCAGACCGAGGCCACCAACTCCACCACCATCCGCTTCACCTGGAACCCCCCCAGCCCCCAGTTCATCAATGGCATCAACCAGGGGTACAAGGTGAGGGGCGATTCCTGAGGGTCTCCCGAAAACCAGGGAGGGTTGGGAATTCCTCATCCAACCTTCACAAACTGGCTCAGCTCCTCCTTAAACCCCCCGACTTCAATTGGCTCCAGCCTGACAGTCAAGATAGTATTTACTGCTGATATTTAACACTTGCTTGGGCTCAGAGGCTCCCCTGCTCTTTAATTAATTCCAAATTTGCAATTAATTCAAATTTACATTAATGAAATTGAATTAAAAACATTAAACTTGTTTCTTAATCCACTCAAAAGAAGTTCAGGAATTTAATTGCCGCTGGATGCGATAACCGGAGCAAGGCAGATATTTAACATTCTTATTAAATGCCACTTAGTATTTTTGATTAGTATTTTTTAGGGCCTAATTAGTATTTAATTAAGTAGCTATAGGCCATCTCACACAATGGCAATTAAATGCCCAAACATCCCTCCTAAACACAGGCGATTACACTCTGTTATCAATGGGAGTTAATCACAGCACATGCTCTGCATTGGCTCGGAGGGGTAAACACACACTGTTAACAGCATCAAGTGTTCCCTGTGCCCTTAATTGATATTTAATCAACTCTGGATAAATAAGAGGAGACCAGAGGTGCGCAGATGATGAAGTTTGTGGTGCTGATGTGTGTGGTCGGGATGCTGGTACCCAGCATCATCATCCCAACTGGTGGTACCCAACATCATCATCCCAACTGGTGGTACCCGCATCATCATCCCAACTGGTGGTACCCGCATCATCATCCCAACTGGTGGTACCCAGCATCATCATCCCAACTGGTGGTACCTGGCATCATCATCCCAATTCCCTCTTCCCGCAGCTCATCGCCTGGGAGCCAGAGCACGAGGAGGAGGCGACGGTGGTGACGGTGCGGCCCAACTTCCAGGACAGCATCCATGTGGGATACGTGTCAGGGCTGCGGAAGTTCGCCGAGTACTTCACCTCGGTGCTGTGCTTCACCACGCCGGGGGATGGCCCGCGCAGCCCCCCCCAGCTGGTGCGCACCCACGAGGATGGTACGGGGAGGCTCCATGTTCCCATGGGATGCACCTGGGGAGGGGGGGACATAGTCCCACTGGGGATGCTCATGGGGATGTGGAATGGGATGCTGTTGAGCCCCAGGGAGCCCTGTCCAAGGAGAGTCCCCTCCATGCATGCTCCTCGTGGGTGTTCTGTGCATGCTGTGTGCTGAGCCTGGGTGTCTTTGGGCAGTGCCTGGCCCCGTGGGACATCTCAGCTTCAGTGACATCCTGGACACGTCCCTGAAGGTGAGCTGGCAGGAGCCACTGGAGAAGAACGGCATCCTGACAGGTAAGGGAGCATCAGCGGGTACCCATCTCCTGCGCTGGTCCCCTTCCTGCTGCACAGCATCATGCCCTGGTCCTCTTCCCACCCTGTAACATCTCCCTCTGGTCCCACTCAGTTCCCTGGGGTGGGCAATGATGGGGGCTGACATCATGGGGTGCATTCCAGGCTACCGGATCTCCTGGGAGGAATACAACCGCACCAACACACGGGTGACCCATTACCTGCCCAACGTCACCCTGGAGTACCGCGTCACCAGCCTCACCGCCCTCACCACCTACACCATCGAGGTGGCTGCCATGACCTCCAAGGGCCAGGGCCAGCTCTCTTCCTCCACCATCTCCTCGGGGGTGCCTCCAGGTGAGTGTGGCAGCGCGGGGATGCCAATGGGCCAGGGGCAAGCGGCCGGTGCCACCCACCCTGCCCTGTCCCTGCAGAGCTCCCCGGTGCCCCCACCAACCTGGGCATCTCCAACATCGGGCCCCGTTCCGTCACCCTCCAGTTCCGCCCAGGCTACGATGGCAAAACCTCCATCTCCCGCTGGCAGGTGGAGGCACAGGTATGGGGCAGCTCAAGGGAGGATAAGGGGATGTCGTGGGGCAGCTCACCCCATTCCCATCCCATAGGCAGGCCAGAGCGGTGAGGCTGAAGAGTGGGGGCTCGTCCACCAGCTGGCAAATGAGCCCGATGCCCGCTCCATGGAGGTGCCCAACCTGAAGCCCTACACTTACTACAGGCGAGTGGCTAGGATGATGCTGCAGTGTCCCCCCAAGGGACCAGAGCCCCCTTCTCCCCTTCCATGACCCCCCCCTTCTCCTTCCTCAGTTTCCGCATGCGGCAGGTGAACATCGTGGGCACCAGCCCCCCCAGCCTGCCCTCCCGGAGGATCCAGACCCTGCAGGCCCCTCCGGACATGGCACCTGCCAACGTCACCCTGAGGACAGCCAGTGAGACCAGCCTGTGGCTGCGCTGGATGGTGAGGGGGGACCACGGCTCATGTCCATGGGCAAGGGGCTCATAGGAGCTGTGGGACATCGTGACTGATGGTGCCTTCTCTGCCGGATGGGTCCAGCCCCTCCTGGAGCAGGAGTACAACGGGAATCCCGACTCAGTGGGCTACAGGATCCGGTACACGCGCTTGGATGGGCGAGGGCAGCCAGCGTTGCACATCATCCATGACCGGGTGGAGCGGGAATACACCATTGAGGACCTGGAGGAGTGGACTGAGTACCGGGTACAGGTCCAAGCGTTCAATGCCATCGGATCTGGGCCGTGGAGCCACGCAGTGGTGGGACGCACCCGGGAGTCAGGTACCACTGCCCACCCCATGGCACCGGGCACTCACCCCATGGCACTGGGCACCCACCCCAGCCAGATCTACCACTGGCTTACTCTTATCCCCCCTTCAGTGCCCTCCTCTGGCCCCAGCAACGTGTCAGTGGTGGCCACCTCCTCCAGCAGCATGCTGGTCCGATGGAGCGACATCCCTGAGGCAGACTGCAATGGCCACATCCTCGGTTACAAGGTGAGCTGTTACCATTGTGCCACCTACAAGCGATGATGCCAGCTCCACCCCAGGGCTGGCAGTGTCACACGGGTCTGTTGCAGGTGATGTACAAGGAGAAAGACTTGGACACACGTGCCCGGTTCTGGCTGGCGGAGGGCAATGCCTCCCGCAGCACCCAGCTGACCGGGCTGGGCAAGTACACGCTGTACGAGATCCGTGTGCTGGCCTTCACCAGGATCGGTGATGGAGCGCCCAGCCGGCCCCCCGTCCTCGAGCGGACACTGGATGATGGTGGGTGGCAACATCTTGGTGGGCAGAGACCCCTAAATGGGATGTTGGGGGTCCCCATAGTGCCTAAGACCTTCCCATCCCATTCCTGGTGTGATCCCTCTATTCCCTGATGAGGATGCCCAGGGCACAGAGGATGGGACCTGGCGCCTCGCACTCACTTGTGCACTCCCTGGTGAGCCCCATCTCTCCCCTCCAGTGCCCGGGCCCCCCGTGGGGATCCTCTTCCCTGAAGTGAGGACCACCTCGGTGCGGCTCATCTGGCAGCCTCCTGCAGAGCCCAACGGCATCATCCTGGGTAGGTGGGGAGCCGTCCTGGTTGTGCCACGCTGGGATGGGGTGCGGAGGTCCTGTGGGCACAGGGATCCGCATGGGGAGGCAGAGCCCAGCTCCCTGACATCCCCTGAGCATCTCAGACCCCAGGGCTGGTGTTTGCATGGGAGCTGCCCTGCGCAGGGAGCCAAACCCCTCCCTGCTGGGCAGCGCATGGGCAGGGATGGAGGGAGCCATGCGCAGGGGGGACCTCAGGATGGTGTCCCCCCCACCAGCCCCACCGTGCCGCTCCCTCCCCACAGCGTACCAGGTCACCCATAGCCTCAACACCACCACGGTCAACGCTGCTGCCGTGGAGGTGCTGGAGCCCAGCGCCCGGCAGTACACGGCCACCGGCCTCCAGCCCGAGGCCACTTACCTGTTCCGCATCGCGGCGCAGACCCGCAAGGGCTGGGGTGAGGCGGCTGAAGCCCTCGTAGTGACCACGGAGAAGAGAGGTAACGGGGCAGGGGGGGTCCAGCCTATGGGGCTGTGCCCATGGCGTGTCCATGGGGTGCCTGCAGTGCCTCCAGCCCCTCGCCTCCCACAGCCCGCCCGCAGCCCCCCGGGAAGCCACTGGCGCGGCAGGAGGAGGTGCGTGCCCGCAGCGTGCTGCTGTCCTGGCAGCCGGGCAGCGATGGGCTCTCCCCTGTCCGCTTCTACACAGTGCAGAGCCGCGAGCTGCCCAACGGCGAGTGGGCTCTGCACCCTGCCCCTGCGAGCCACAACGCCACCGCCTTCGTCGTGGATAGGTGAGATGGCGGTGATGAAGGGTAATGGGGAGATGGGGGTGATGGGGAGAATAGGGGTGATGGAGGGTGGTGGGGAGATGGGGGTGATGGAGGGTGATGGGGAGATGGGGGTGATGGAGGGTGATGGGGGAGATGGGGGTGATGGAGGGTGGTGGGGAGACGGTGAAACTTGGGGGATCTGAAGGCCCTTTCCAACCCAAACCGTTCTATGATTCTATGAAGGGTGGTTTATGGGGTCACCCACTGGCTGCACTGTCCCCACGCAGGCTGAAGCCCTTCACCTCCTACAAGTTCCGTGTGAAGGCAACAAATGACATTGGGGACAGCGAGTACAGCGAGGAGTCGGAGTCGCTTACCACTCTGCAGGCGGGTCAGCACCTCCTGGGGTAGGGAGAGCAGGGGGTTCCCCCCCTTCCCTGGGCATCCGTGGAGCCTCATCACCCTCTTCTCCCCCGCAGCCCCTGAGGAAGCCCCCACCATCCTCTCTGTCACCCCGCACACCACCACATCCGTGCTCATCCGCTGGCAGGTACTGCCCTGTCCCCTCTGCCGTGTGGGGTGTCACAGGATGGGCCACCAGCCCCATTGGAGCAGCCCCTCATTGTTCTCCCCACGCAGCCCCCTGCCGAGGACAAGATCAATGGGATCCTGCTGGGGTTCCGCCTGCGGTACCGCGAGCTGGTGCACGACAGCCTGCGCGGCGTCACCCTGCGCGGCATCGGCAACCCCGGTGCCACGTGGGCACAGCTCACCCGTGAGTGCTGCTGGCCCCACAGGGCCTGGGGATGTGGGGCTGGGGGTGACCCAGCAGTGGTGGGTGGAGGATGGAGCATCCTGTGCTCCGTGGTCTCTCCTGGGTACCAGCCAGGGGATGTCAGGTCAGGTAGCACCTCCCCATGCTGCCAGGTATGTTCTCACCAATGTGCTTGTCTGATGTCACCAGCTCAGTCCCGCTGTGCTCAGCTCCATGTCCCTGTAGTGCAGGTGTCCACGTGTCCACCTGACATGGGTGTGATGTCCTGCTGTGTGTTTCTGGGTGTGCTGCTGTCCTCAGACCCCAGCGGGAATAGGGTCCACTCCAAGGGCTATCAGGGACATGAGCGACAAGGGCAGAGCCCAACACAGGACCGTGTTCCCTCCATCACTCTCAATTGCTCTCCGTGGACACCTTGATGCCCAGACCCAGCTTGTGCCACTCGGGGTCTCCTTGGTGCTGTGACAGCCCTGTTGGCACCTGAGGGTGCCAGGGCCCTTTCAGGGGTGGGTGGGTGGGTGCTCTGAGGTGGGATCCCCCCCATGCCATGGCACTAACCGGCTGCTGCTCTCCCTGCCCCGTGGCTCCCAGCTGTTTACGCTGTGCACAACCTCAGCGAGGTGTCGCTCACCCAGTACAAGCTGGACAGTAAGTCACTGCTCCCCCTGTGCCCTCCCCTGCCATCCCCTCCGTGCCATCCCCTGCGTGTCCCCTGCTGCCACCATCTGTGTGTGTGTGTGTCCCCTCTGCCAGCCTCTGCTGCAGGGTGAGCCCAATGCCTGTGCCCAGGGACGCCTCTGCCTTCCTCTCCTGTTGTTCCTTGGAAATACCCCCTTTATACCCAGCAATGGGGGGATCTGCTTGGTCCCTTGGGGATCTCAGGACCCCCCACAGCAGAGCGGACCCCGCTCACCCCTTTCCCCCGCAGACCTGAGCAAGCACCGGCGCTACGAGATCCGCATGAGCGTGTACAACGCGGTGGGCGAGGGCCCCCCCAGCCCTCCCCAGGAGGTGTTTGTGGGTGAAGCGGGTGAGTCCATAGCACAGCATGGTCCTGTGGGGTGCCCCCTGCTCCCACGTGTGTGCCAGGCCAAGGGATGCCCCCAGCATCAAGGGAGGGGGGGCTTTCCCCTCCTTGGTCCTGCGGGGATGTGACACTGTCCCTCGGTACAGTGCCCACGGGTGCACCGCGGAACGTGGCGGTGCAGGCAGCCACGGCCACGCAGCTGGATGTGACCTGGGAGCCACCGCCCGTGGAGAGCCAGAACGGGGACATCCAGGGGTACAAGGTACCGCCACTGAGCGGGGACACGGGAGGGTGCTGGGATCCTGGGGGATGCTGCGTGTCATTGGTGGGTGCTGAGCTCCCCTCAGTGATGCTGTGTGTGTCGGTGGTGGGGCTGGGGAGGTTTTGCGTGCTCCGGGAGATACTGCACGTGCTTTTTGGGAGTCCGGGGAGATACCGGGACTCCCATCCCGGTGCCAGGCGGCCGCAGGGCGGCAGATGGCGCCCTCGGTCCTGGGATGCCTCTGGGATGCTGCCGGGATGCTCAGCCCCGTGCTTTAGGCATCTCCACTGGAGCAGCTTGCTCCAAGCCGCTGTGTCCAACCTGGCCTTGAACCCTGCCAGGGATGGGGCAGCCACAGCTTCTCTGGGCACCCTGTGCCAGCGCCTCAGCACCCTCGCTGGGGAGGGTGATCGGGGCTGGATCCCTGCGTCACTCACGTCCCCTCCTCCCTCCTGCAGATCCACTTCTGGGAAGCGCAGCGCCAGAACGGGAGCGAGCGGGTGAAGACGCTTTTCCTGCCGGAGCGCGGGGTGAAGCTGAAGAACCTCACGGGATTCACCTCGTACTGGGTCAGCGTCGCTGCCTTCAACGCCGCGGGAGAAGGGCCCCGCAGCGCCCCGGTGGAGGGGCGCACGCAGCAGGCAGGTGGGGCCCGTGGCACGGCTCCCCCCGGCCCCATGCAATCACACCAGCACCCTCCTACCCCTTCTCTCCATGGGGAGGCGTCCATGGGTCCAGCTTCTAGGGGTGTTTTGTTGATGCCACTTCATCCCAGCTGCACCCCAGCTCCTGCTCCCGAGCAGACATCAGATACCCCAGAGGGTTTGTGTATTGGGGACACATGGAGATGAAGGTCTCGGCTGAGATTTGAAAAGGATGAAGGTCTCAGAAGGAGAGACAAGGAGACTCATCCCCTGAGCCATGCATGGTAGCCTGGCAGGGTCTTTGACTCCATCCCCACTACAATGCGAGGGAGAGGCATTGGGTGGTGTGAGATGGTGATAACAAGTGCCCCAGCCCCATTAAGGTGGAGACAGGGAGAGGGGCTGGATTCATGCTGGGAATGTCCAATGGGAGCACTGAGCTGGCCCCATCCACTCTCCTCTTATAGCTCCCAGCGCCCCAGGATCCATCCGGTTCAGTGAGCTGACCACCACATCTGTGAACGTGTCCTGGGAGCCACCGCCACTGCCCAATGGCATTCTCGAAGGCTACCGGCTGGTCTATGAGCCCTGCATGCCCGTGGATGGTGAGGGCATGGCCGGTGTGCTGGGGGGAGCCGGGTGGGCTCCAGGAAGGATGCTGCTCAGCCTCCATCCCTGCAGGCATCAGTAAGATCGTGACAGTGGATGTGAAGGGGAACAGCCCGCTATGGATGAAGGTGAAGGACCTAGCCGAGGGCGTCACATACCAGTTCCGGATCAGGGCCAAAACCTTCGCCTATGGGCCAGATGTTGAGGCAAACATCACCACGGGGCCTGCGGAAGGTATGGGGGGATGTGTGGGATGCTGTGTCAGGGTGAGATTGGGGATGCGATGGGGACCAGCGCCACTGGGGCTGGCATGGTGTGTGCAGTTTGTACCCCTGTGCCTCCAGCTCTGCTCTGGTCCCCAGGTGCCCCCGGTCCCCCCGGTGAGCCCTTTATCTCCCGCTACGGCTCAGCTATCACCATCCACTGGTCCAGCGGGGACCCCGGCCAAGGGCCCATCACCAGATACGTCATCGAAGCCCGTCCTTCAGGTACTGCAGCTCTGCTCTGCTTTCTATCCCCACCTTGGATGGGTTCAGGAGAAAGGGAAACTGAGGCAGGGAGCACTGACCTCTCCCAGGCCACCCAACAGGCTGGGTTGGGATTAGGACATGGATGTCTGGGGAGTTAGCTGTGTGCTGCTCTGTGAGGACCATGCTGCTGGGGCTGATGGAAAGGGGCTGGTGAGCATTGGAGCAGCACTCATTGATGCTGCCACTGTCATGGGTACAGAGGTCCCGATGCTTGCCCAGCCCCACATCTCCTAAGCTCCCTCTCTCTTCCAGATGAGGGGCTCTGGGACATCCTCATCAAAGACATCCCCAAAGAGGTGACCTCGTACACCTTCAGCATGGACATCCTCAAGCAGGGGGTCAGCTACGACTTCCGTGTCATCGCTGTGAACGACTATGGCTACGGGACCCCCAGCACGCCTTCCCCCTCTGTGTCAGGTAGCCATTGGCCAGCATGAGGGTGTCCCCATCCATTGCCCCCCATGCTCATCCCTCTGTCATCCTTCCTGCTGTGCTCCAGCCCAGAAAGCCAACCCGTTCTACGAGGAGTGGTGGTTCCTGGTGGTCATCGCCCTGGTAGGGCTCATCTTCATCCTCCTGCTTGTCTTCGTGCTCATCATCCGCGGGCAGAGCAAGAAGTACTCCAAGAAGTCAGACTCAGGTGAGCACTGGTGGGTGGTGATGGGACCCTCCGGGGTGCAGAGCCCTGACCCAAGGCCAGGTTGGACACAGGGGCTCGGAGCAAGCTGCTCTAGTGGAAGGTGTCCCTGCCCGTGGCAGAGGTTGGAGCTGGAGGAGCTTTAAGGTCCCTTCCAACCCAAACCGTGTTGTGATTCTGTAACCCCATCGAAGCCTCCCTGCCTGCCTTTGGGGTGAGTGGGATGGTGGGATCCTGCCTCAGGGCTCAGCTCCTCCTATGACATGTGATAAAGATGCTGTGGGTTTCCCGGCGAGCGCCGGGAGCTTGGGATGAAATAGTGGCTTGTCCTGCTGTGGCTCCAGAGGCAGGGCAGCCTCCAGTGAGGGCTCGGCAGAGGTCACTGGGATTACTCAAACACGGCTCTGTTTTCTTAGCTGTGTCAAGGCTCAAATTGTGGGGAAAATCCAGACCTCCCATTAAGCAAACAGAGCCGGGAGCTGGAGGTGATGGGACTGGTCAGGCGAGAGCCAAAGCAGGCTCAGCACAGCCGCAGCGCTGGCACGAGGCTGATGCTTGGCTGTGGTCTGTCCACACCGGAGCTGGCGCATTCCAGGGCCATTCCAGGTCCTCCACACACACACTCTGGGGAGGGTTTTGGGGGAGCCTGAGCATCCCTTTCCCCAGGGAACAGCTCCAAGGCGACGGCCCTGAACCACGGTGAGATGGTGAGCCTGGATGAGGGCAGCTTCCCAGCCCTGGAGCTCAACAACCGCCGCCTCTCCATCAAGAATTCCTTCTGCCGCAAGAATGGCATCTACACCCGGTAGGAACCTGCGGGGCAGGGGGGACCTTTCATCCCTGGTCCATTGTGGGATGGGAATGGGGCTGGGGAGGGCTAGCATCCCACAGGAGTGACACCATTCTGCCCAAAACCGTGTGCTGAAGCCACTGCACCAGCCTGCTGTGCCAGGATGCTGAGCAGCCTGAAAAGCTGGGAACCCCTAAAAGCCCCTGGACAGGCTCTTTGGAGGGCCTGGATGTGGCTTAGGGATGCTCCCTGAGCCTGTCCCATGGATTGGCTAGGCTCATCCCTGTGTTGCACAGCCCCAAGTGGGGACCTACACTGAGCATCCCTCTGTTCTCAAGGTCCCCACCACGGCCCAGCCCCGGCAGCCTCCACTACTCGGATGAGGATGTGACCAAGTACAATGACCTGATCCCTGCCGAGAGCAGCAGCCTGACCGAGAAACCCTCCGAGGTCTCCGACTCTCAGGTGACCACCCAGGAGGTGGGGATGTGGGACACAGGGAAAGGATGGGCAGTGCTGGGGGCCCTCCCCAAGCACCAACCCTGCTCTCTGCCCACTCCCACGTGTATCCTGCTGTGCACTTGGGAAATGCAGTGCTGGTCCTGCTCTCCTGCTTTTTTAGGGAGCAGCATCCCCCGTGGCTTTGTGACATGGAGCCAAAGCAGAGCTGGCGCAGCCCCTGGCCTGTGCTGGGGATGTGGCACTGTGGGGTGCACCCGGGGCTGCTGAGGACAGGGGATGGGAGGGCAGCAGGGTTGAGGCCTGTCCTGCTGCCCGGTTACTGGTGGCAACCCTGGAAAATGACACTTTTGGCTCATCCTGGAGCAAGCGGCATCTGTGGCCATGGGCAGCTCCCACGGGGACCACGGGAGCATCACCCCGGATGGATGCTGGGTGCAAAGACAAGGCTGAACCCAATGCCAGTCCTTGGGGTCCCCAGCGCTGTCCCCAAGCATGGGGGTGCCCAGCCCCAGGGGTCCCCCCTCGCTGCCTGCCCTGGCTGTGTCTTTGCAGATGCCGGCCCCGCTGCCTGCACAGGGCTTGAGTGGCTCTTTGAGGAGCTGTGAAGAGCGGCGGGAGCTGGCGCTGGCTCGGGGCAGCTTCCCCACCGCCCTCAATGGGCCCTTTGTGCGCATGGAGGAGGCTGAATCCAATTACAGCCAGCGGGAAGGCAGCGCCTCCCAAAAACACCTCCTGCCTGCGTGGGGGGAGCGCGGCCCCAGGGACCCCTCGAGGGGCCCCATTGCCCTTTTGTGCGCGTTCTGTTTAGCTTTAGAAAGCAGCAGAAACAGCCCCAGCGGTGCCGCAGCCCTTCAGCCCCTCAAGCCTTTTGGGATGCGCTCACCAGCATCCCTCAAAGAGCTGGTTTGGGATCGGGGTGGGGGGGTGATGCCCCTCACTCTGTGCTCTCATTCCCTTATCCCGTTCTTTAGGGCAGTGACAGCGAGTACGAGGTGGACCCGGGCCACCAGAAAGCCCACTCCTTTGTGAACCACTACATCAGCGACCCCACGTACTACAACTCGTGGCGGCGGCAGCAGAAGGGCATCTCGCGGGCGCAGGCGTACAGCTACACCGAGAGCGACTCCGGCGAGCCCGACCCCGCGGCCCTGTCCAACAGCACCTCCACGCAGCAGGGCAGCCTCTTCCGGCCCAAAGCCAGCAGGACTCCCACCCCACAGACCCCCGGCAACCCCCCCAGCCAGCCCGGGACCCTGTACCGCCCGCCCAGCAGCCTGGCCCCCGGCTCCAGAGCTCCCATCGCCGGGTTTTCTTCTTTCGTTTGATGTTTAAACAGAAGCAGAACGTGGGAGAGAGGAAAATAAATCTGAAAAAAGGAAAAAAAATATAAAGGAAAAGCCCAAGAAATTAAGGAATAAAGCAGCGAGGAGGAGGAGGAGGAAGAGGCTGAAGGGCCCCAGGGCTCCGTGCCATGGTGGGTGTGCTTCCCTGCGGAGCACAGCCCAGCTCTTCGTCTGTGTTATGGATTGCTCAGCCGAGGAGGGTTGGGAATGTTCGCCGTGCTGGCAGGATTGCACTGGACTTTGCCCTCAGAACCTGCAGTGCTGGGGTCCCTATGGGGTGCTGGGGATCTCCCCGTGTCAAACCCCAGCCCCTCCGCTTGTGGTCCCCCCAGGACATGGGGACAAGCGGTGGTGACACTGAGACCCCAACTCAAAGCTCTGGATACGGAACCCCAACTCGGAGCCCTTTGGGAAAAGGGGCACCCACATGCGAGGAACCCAGGGGACAATTGATTCCTCCTTTCCTTGGCGCCCAGGACTTGAACCCCAGGAGCGCCCTGCCGGGGTGCACGTGGTGCTGATGACCCCCCTGACTTTGCACCCCGGATGAGGCTCAGATGGGGCGATGCAGCAGCCAGACCCCCCCTCTGCATTGCTGGTGGTTTGGGGGTCTCTTTTAATGGGGTTTTGTGCAGAGGGAGCACAAGGGACATGCGATGGGTGGTGGTGGCCGGGGAGCCGGGGCTGGGGCTGGGGCTGTTTTGGTGGCCTCTGCATAGCAAACCCCAGCAGTGCCTACTGCTGAGCCGAGGGAGATGCCAATAAACAGCCTGAGGATCAGCGGGTCTCACTTCTCTGCCCCCCTGCTGGGATGTGTCAGCCTGTCCTGCTCGTCTAGCTGGGCTTGTGTCAGCCCTGTGGCACCATGGAAGAGGTGTGGTGCCAGGATGTGGCTCAGAATGGCACGGGGAGCAGTGACAGATGTATCCCTGCATGTTTCCATCCCATTGGGGTCTGTAGCTGGAGGGGAAAGGGTGATCCAATGGTGGGAGGGGGAAGGAGAGAGGTGGATGGATGCATTGAGTGCTTTTGGCATCACCAGCACCGGAGGCTTCTCCTGGGGTGGTTTCCACCCTCGCTGCCTGCTCTGCCCTTCAGGTCTGGCAGGAAAATCCAGGTGATGTGGTTGGGTTCCATCACCCATCACCCCTCTGGCAGCAAACAGCGTGGGGATGGAGGTGAGGGGGATGTGGAGCTAAGGGGATGGCTCAGCCTGGTGACAGCTCTGGCTTCTTCGCCTGGGGGCTACCAGGACCAGGGGCTTGAGCCCCTTGTAGGTGCATGCCTGGACCCTCACCCTGGTGTGAGCAAGGGTCTGGGCAGAAATGGGGGATGCTGCGGTGCCATCGCTGCCAACAAGCTACCGTCCCCATGGCGCATGCTTGTGGCCCTGGAGCCACATGTGGCACGTGACTCATCTGACCTACTTGGAAGCTGGTGCTAAAGGGTGCACAGCACCCAGGGGTGCCCGTCCACAATCTAGGCAGCAAAGGGAGCCCCAACGCCCTGCTTGGGTGGAGGCATTTGCATGGGAGCAGAACATGGACAAATCCTGCCCCTTGTTTGCAGCCTGGCTCCAGCCCCAGGCATCCTGCTCTGTGCAAGAGAGACCTTCCTCCCACCGGGGCTGGGGCATGGAGCTGCCAGAGCCATGGGGCAGAGCAGGTCTGGGGAGTTGAGCGGCACAGGCGAGGTCCCCATGTGAGGGGTGCTCCCTGTGTAAGGGATGCTTGGGGTGCCTGTGTGGGGTCTACACGTGCTCCTCGGCACAGTGACATGCTGCAGCTCCAGCAGCCAGGGCAGAGCCCAAGCCTTGCTGCCTGCTCCCGTCCGGTTCATCTCCAGCTGTGAGGAGGAGAAGCTGGAGGGTGCAGCAGCATCCACAGCAGGTTTGGAGCTGGTGCTGCACAGGGCGGTGAAGCCACCGGTGTGGCTGTGGCCGGAGCACTGGGGCCCTATGGCAGCGATGGTGGCAAACCCAGAACGAGCACTTTCTATTGTGGTTTCCCACAGTGGAAGGATGCAGCACCCGAGGAAGTGGCAGATCCCACATCCCAGCATGGCTGTGCATCCACCCTCTGCTCCGTGAGGAACCTCCCTGGCTTGGCCCAGGAGCCACCCAGGGCACAAAGCCCAGTGTGGGCACAGCAGAGATGGGCTGAGAGCCATTGGCACCACTGGGAGCTCTTGCTCACTTGCGCTGCCTCAGTTTCCCCATGGCACAGATACAACCGGCCCGGCTGGGCTTGAAGGGAAGATGCTGTGCTCCCTGCCAAGCACAGCCACCTCTTTGCCCACGCTGCTGCCACAACCAGGTCTGTGCTGCCTGCACCCTGCCTGCACCGTCACGTCCCTGTGCAGGGTGAGCTGTTGGCAGCAATCAGTCCCTGGGGACCGAATTGGCCTTGACACATCCCCTGACTGCTGCTCTGCAGAGCCCTGTGGTTCAGCCAAGGGCAGAGCTCCGCTTGCTTATCAGGACTGGGCAAGCCAAGCGGGACAGAGGGGAGAAGCTGCATCCCAGACTTTGCTTCGTGGATGGGCAGCTCTGGAGCGGTACCCGCTCGCTGCCCCTGGTGTGATGGGGAGACGGTTATGTGCCGGGAATGAGGGTTGTGACCTCTGGGCTGAACTCCATGAGTTATTCTTATTCACGTATCCCGGCTGCAGCCTGTTGGCGTTGGAGGAGTCAGGTACTAACAGCTTGTTTGCCAGGTTGAGATTGGATCAAGCGAGGAGTAATGAGGGCAAAGAGAAGTGCTCGGTGTGGGCAGTGGAGGAGCGGCCGCCCTGCAGCCTGGCCTCTCCTTTTCCTCCAGAGTCCTCCAATTCCCACAGGGCACGGCCGAGTGTCCCCAGCTTTCCCTTGCCATGGGGACAGACACAGCCCCTCCTGCCATGACTGGGACTCAGTGCATCCTCAGAGCCCCACATGCCCCAGGCCTTGTCACCTCCCATGCTGTGCCAGGCTGCAGAGCTCCTAGAGGCAGGATGAGTCCTCCCAGGACAGCAGGAGAGCGATGGAGAAGGTGGAGCCAGGTCTCTGCACCCTTTCCTGCACGTGTGGGTGCCTGCTATGGCCAAAGCGGTCCCTGCGCCAAAGCTGTGCCAGAGTAGGTGCTTTCCATGGGTGATGCTGATCCCCCAGCACAAGCCAGGGTGGCTGCACACGGCCAGGTGATGGATTCACAGTTGTGTGAGCCTGTTCCCTGGCCAGGGGAGCGTCCCTGCTGGGAATTGCAGCCATCTGCATCACAAGCCTGCCCACAGCAGGCTCCAACCTGCGCACGGCTTGTCCCGGCACTCATGGGTGCTGAGTGGGTGATGCCCCTCAGTAAGCCGGATAACCACTCATCCCTGGGCGAACAGCATGGAAAAGGGGCTCTGGGAAAGCATCAAGCTCACTCTGCAGCATCTCCTGCGTGGCCAAGGCGGTGTTGGCAGACAAAGCTGGCAGCGCTGAGGCAGGAGGAGGGGATGGGGCTGCTGGGAAACTCGGGCGCTTCTCCCTGCTCTGCCTTTCAAAGTGCTTTTCAAGCCTGTTCTTTCTTCTCTGCTTTCAAAAGCTGCTGAGAAGCAGTAAAAAGAACCGGTGACGGGTTCAGGGAGGGGGGAGCGATGCAAACACCCACTCCCGAGCCCCCCAGCACTCAAACCCCGCTGCTGGATCCAGCCCTGGGGCTCTGCATGGCCTGAACTGCTGCAGAGGAGAGGAGAGGGAAGGGGGCCTGTCCCTCTGAGGCAGTGTCTCAAGCTGAGTGGGCGCCTGCTCTTCCCAGCCGGAGTCAGGGCAGCCCATGGGAGCCTTCCCCCATCACCCACTGATGTTAATCCCTTCTGACCGCGCTGTCTCAGCCAGCGCCGTGCTCCCATGACAGCGTCAGGTGAGGGGAGCAGTGCTGTGAATAACACGAGTGAGTAGAGCTGCTGGTGGGGGCTCAGGCAAACCCTCCTTCTCACCCACCCACAGACCCCTATTGCATCCAGTGGTGGCTCCCAGGGGACCCTGCTCAACTGTGAGCACAGGGCTCTGCCTCTTGATTCAGTTTCCCCATATGGAAACCAAGGAAGATCAAATTTGCCACACAAACCACCTATGGAAATGGAACTGGTGCAAGACAAGGAGGCAGCACGGCCTGGAAAGGAGACTGCAGGCACTGGTGTGGTGGTGCTGGACACCGGGCTGTGGGCAGAGGTTCTGCCCTGGGTGGTTTGGCCACAGTGCCAACACCAGCACCTCCACAGCGCCAGGAGCAGCAGCTCCATGGTTATGCCGTGAGCAGCCTCCTGCGCTTTCCATGGAGGGACGTGTCTGCTCTGGATGAGCCATCAGAGCACTCGGCTGCAGCTAAAACCACGACCCCTGAGCTGGTGCTGGGGAATGGAGCTCCTTGTACCACTGACATGAGACATCTTCGGTCCCTGCAGCATCGTGTCCCAGCACCTGAACCCTTCGGGTGGCACAGCCGGGGGATCCCAGCACCCCAGTTGCCACCCCCCTACCCCAGCCTGGCTCCCTCGAAAAGCCGCCAGACGCCCCGGAATACGCAAGAAACGCCGCATTAGGCAGATTCGGGATAATCTTCTCTCTCCCGCCCCTTTTCTCCCACAAAGGTCTGCATTTAATCCCCGAGAGCTGCTCTGAAGCCCGGCACTTTCCCTTTCAGCGCATCGCAGGGGACGGGGGGGAGCACAGGGCACCCCACCATCACCTCCTGGCCGCATATCACCCAACGGAGCCTCGGCCTGGGGGAGTCCCTGGCCCCCCGCCGGGGTTGGAGCAGTGGGGCTGAGTGGGGACAGAGCCGGGGGGCTGTGGAGTGTGGGGTCACGGTCACGACTGGAACAGGGACATCGGGGCTGCCCTGGGGCTGCCCCCGTCACCTCCTGCAGCTCAGGTCGGCTCTTAATTCCCCTTAATTAAATAGAGCCGGTCACCCCCCCTTCTTCCCATCCTCCCGAGATGCTGCCAGCCCCCTGCTCTGCCCCCGGGAACCCCACTCAGGACCCCCACACGGGAATGGAACCGGGATCACCCATCCCTAGCCCAGGAGGGGCTGCGGACCCCACTCGGGGGCTCCATTCATGGCACGGGCTGGGACAAGAGACCCCCCCACCACTCCACCCCACTCGGGTTTGAATGGAGGGTATGGGACTGCCCAGTGACGTGGCTCCGCTCCATTGGCCCGGGCGGGGCGATGACATCATGCCCGCCGCCGCGGTTTGGGGGGGCAGTTTCGTTCCGGCTCGGCTCGGCCCGGCCATGGACCGGCGGCGGACCCTGGCGCAGGTACGGGGAGGGTGCGGGTCAGCCCGGTAGGGCTCGGTACGAGGCCATACGGTACGGTACGATACGGCCCGGTACAGGAGGGGGCAGCCGGGCCCCGGCTCGGCTATTGTCCAGCGGCGGGCGGGGTCCCCGGGGCTGCCCCAAGCCCCGCTCCGGTACCGGGCTGCGGGCGTCGGTGCTCCCCTTATCCCCTTCCCCGCTGGTCCATAGGGCCGGTCCGGTGGGGCGAAGGAGTTAACCGGATGCAGCGCCGTGTTTGCCCAGCGTGGGGCAGCGGGCGGCTCACCCCGCCCCAGCGGCAGCGATCGCCCCTCGCTCCGTCCGGTCCCACCGGCGGGTTGCGGTGTCCGGAGCCGTCGGTGGCCGCGGCCGGGGCGGTGGCTGCCCGCGGCCCTTCTCGGAAAGGTTGATCCGCCCCGCGCTGGAGCAGGTCCAGCGGCACCCCGGGGCTGGGCACCGCGGGTGCTGAGTCAGGGCCGCCCGAAATCCCCTCCCCGGTTCATCATCCCGCTGCCCGGGAGCGGGGCTTCCCGCCGGCCTTCCCGCGCTGCGCTCCATCCCTGCTGTTCCCATGGGTGCTCCCGCAGCAGGCGCTGGCTCCCAAACCCGCCCCGGTGCTGGGGGAGCTCGTGGGAAGCGGGACTCGCCCCGGTTTGACCCCGGTGGTGGCTGCGTTCAGTATAGATGTTTCCGAATGCCGAATCTATGGATCGGGAAGGGAGCTGGGATCGTTAATGGTCTGGGAGAGAAACTGAGGCATGGAATGATGGGAACACGGGTCTATGCGCCCCGGGACAGGGCTTGCTCCCTAGCTGGGCACCCAGTAAACAAGTCTGTTTAGTGCACAGCTCCCTCGGATACCATGGAGCGAATCCAGCTGAGACTTAACACCGAGGAGCTTCAGTGGGTTTGGGTCCATGGGGCCGGAAGAGCAATGCTGGCCTCAATCCCCATCACCGGGACCGGCCACACAACGCCGTACCATGGGCTAACCCAGCCATGGGGCTCCATCCCCACCGGGCAGCCCCGCGCCGCTGCCGGCCCCGTTGTGCTGACCGCGGCGGTCTCTGCCTTTGTTCCCGGGTTTTGTGGTGAGCGCAGCGCAGCCGCCGCGGTTGTGGGCCCCCCGAGCTGGGCGCTGGGGGTGCCGGGCCCTGCCCGCAGGCCGGGTGCGTGGCCGGGCTGCGGGCCATGTGCCTGTTTACTTCCCGTCCACCCCAGCGAAAACCGCAGGAATCTGGAGCCCGCGGAGGTCGGGAGGTTCTGTTTAGCCCCGGTATCCTGTCGGACCCCGGCCAGCCCCTGCTGTTGTGAGAGATGGAGCCAGGGCCAGCGAGGAGATAACCTTTCCCCCCGGGAAGGGTCCCCTCCTCGTCCTGCAGAGCCGCCGGCTGCTTCGTGGCCCCGTAGCAGGAGGATTTATGGTCCTGTGCGTGTTCTGGCGTGTCCTGCCAAGAGTTCTCTGCTGAACTCTGGCTAGCTCCTCGTTGTTGGCAGTTCCTTGGGGAGCGCTGCTCTCCTTTTGGCACCGCTGCGCCGGTGCTGGGGCGCTGAGTTCCCGGTTTGGTGTTGACCGGCGTGCAGGCAGCCCTGGCCGGAGCCAAGCTTCTCCTCCCACTCTGGTGTGCCGTCTGCTGGCTTTGGCTTTGAGGCTCGCCGCCGGCTCACTTCCACTTCCAGAGGCACTGGCGGGGCTGTTCCGAGCATCCCAGGGCTGAACTTCAGCTGCATCCCAATGCCACGGACAGGACCAGACCTGTCACCGCGCCGGGAGGAGGCTGTCACCGGGGCGCCTGGGCTGCCCGCACCAACAGCACCGTCTGCCCCCCGGGTCCTGGGAAGAGTCACTGGGGAGCTCCGTGTGAGGGTGTGACAACGGGCTGGTCCCCTCCCGGGGCCGGCGGTGGCGGGGTGTGATCCGTGCCCTGTCTGCCAGGCAGCAACATCAAAGGGCTACATGAGCTGGATCCGGATCCCCGACCGGTCC
Source organism: Psittacus erithacus (assembly GCA_009867235.2). Taxonomy (NCBI): domain Eukaryota; kingdom Metazoa; phylum Chordata; class Aves; order Psittaciformes; family Psittacidae; genus Psittacus; species Psittacus erithacus. Next base: position 42,288 of record WYDI02032275.1, read on the forward strand.
AGCGCAGCCCCTGCCCCAGCGCCCAGCCGGGTGGGGAGAGCATCCTCTGATCTCTGGGCTGGAGGGTGCTGCCTGGGGTGCTGTGCACGGCAGAGCTCGTTTGGAGCCGGCCAGGCTGGCTGGGATGCTTTCCCTCTCCCAGCCTGTGAGCGGGATGAGCCGGGGGCAGGATGTGTGGAGGTGCAGCTGGACCCAACATCCCCCTGGTGTGCACCCATTCACCGGGGTCTTTCTTTAAGCCACTGCTGCCTCTGTGGGTGCCTGGTGCTGAGCAGGGTGAGATGGGGAGGATGTAGGGGTCTTGTGAGAAGCCTGAACCACCAGGACACACAGTCCCAGGGCTGTCCCACCCTCCACACTGGCTGCAGGATCTGCTGTCCTGCAAGCAGGATGAAATCATGTCCATGGGGACCAGAGGCTCTCGCTCCTTGGAGCCTGTGGTTCCAAAGGGCTGAAAAGTGGGAAGAAGCACATGTTCTGTCAATACACTTCATCCCTCTTGTCCTCAACCCAAACTTGCAGGTCTTGTTCCTCCCCTTTCCCAAAGTCCTGCAGGGACTTGGCTGTGCTCCGGGCTCACTCCAGGATGGCAGCGCTGCCAGCCTGCCTGCCTGCACGGTCTCTCGGGTTACAGAGCTGCTTTCCCTGGTAGGTAGCTTGAGAGGCAGCAGCAGCGAAGCTGCCCTGGCCTGGTTTCCTTTGTGAAAGCGCCACAGTGGGAATGTCACAGGATCCGCTCTCCCTGAGGAAGAGGAGGAGAACAGAGCTCTGTGTCCCGCTCCCCTGGGCAGGACGGGGCTGGCAGCCGGGCAGCAGCATCCCACTGCTCTGCCATCACCTCTTGGGATGAGCGAGGTGCGGAGCGTTGAGGGATGGGGGAGACTTTGCCCACTACAAAAAGGCTTCGTGGGCAGGAGCATCAAGGGGGGACTTGGCGGCTGGTTTGGAGCTGCGAGGGTGATGGAGAGCCGCTGGCTGGGGAGGCTGCTGCAGCGCACTGGGGATGCTCCAACCTCCGCTGGCCCCCAAGCCAAGGCTTGCGAAGTATCTCGCAAATGCTGGTCTTGGCCTCGAAATCTAAATAGGAGGGAAGGACAGTCCCCAGATGGCCTAAATCAGCAGCACGGTTGCCTGGCCCAGCTGGGGAGCTCGCCGGGAGTGTTTGTTTTATGTAAAACCAAAGGCTGCAGGAATGCCGGCCTGGAAGCAGGCCTTGCAAGGGGAAAGTGGTTGTGCCGTGCATACGGGCTCAGCCGGGTGCCTGTGAGATCCTGGCTCCTGGGTTGTGGGTGTGGAGAAGGCAGAGTGGTTGCATTTGTTCCCACAGCTGCTAAGGATGAACTGGATGCTCCCCACGTTCTGCATGCCCACCCTGGCCGGCTCCATGTGGAAGCGCTGCATGGAAGGGCTGGGCACTGGGACTTTGCCCCCACATATTGGGTCAGAGTCCCTCCTTCTGCAGCCTGCATGAGGTCCTGCTGCTTTAGCAGGGACAGATGGGTGTCACAGGGTGGGTTTAGGGTGGGATGTGGGGCAGAGACCCTCCCATAGCTGTACCAGGAGCCTGGAGCTGATGCTGTGGTCCCCTGCAGTGTCCAGCCGAGCAGGTACAGGCGAGGGTTGTGCTGGGGTGGTGCTGTGATTGCTGCCCTGCAAGGCCGCTCAGCTGCACCTTGGGGCCTGGTGGGCAATGGTGGGGATGTGGTCCCCACCACACAGCTCACACGGAGCATTGACATCAGCCCCTTCCCCGTGCGTGTCACAGGGCCATGGTGTCGCCGGCTGTGCCCGAAGGGAGGAAGTGTGTGGCTGTGAGCCCTTCCTCCCCATCAGCCTCCCCCGGCACCACCTGGGGCTGCCCGGCGCCAGGGATGCGGTGATGTGATCTCTGTCCCTGTCTCCTCCTGCGTGGGCAGGGCCATTGGTGGCACTGAGGTGGCCGTGGGAAGGAGGAACAGGGCTCTTCCCACATCCCGGTCAGCCACAGTCATCTCTGCTGCCACCCCTAAGTCACAGCGGGGACGATGAGGTGGCCGGGGCATGGCCACAGCATGAAGGGTTTTGGGGTGCTCAAAGGCAGCAGCCAAGGCTGTGTCCCCATGTCCCCATCCTGCTCGGTGTGAATGGTACCCGTGGGGCGCCTGCCCGTCCCCATCCCGGCTCCCCCCAGCACGCTGCTTGGCTGTCGGTGCCTCCCAGGGGCTCTCCGCCCTCCTCACACACTTCCTGCCGTCTGTTTCCAATTCCTCCTGGCGTCTGCTCCTCCCTGCTTGCTTCCAATTAAAAAGAGGGGGAAAAAATATCCCAGGCATCTTCTCAGCGCGAGGCTCCCAGCGGCTCCGGTGAGCTGGGGCTGTGCGGGAGGGGATGGTGGGTGCCTGCGGTGCCCCACATCCCTTTTGGTGCCCATTTATGTGGGGCACAGGGTTGGGGATCATCCTGCAGCATCCCTGCGCCCAGGTCTTTCTCTTGTGATCCTTTCTGTCTGCTCCACTGATAGGGTTTGGGACCCACTCGATTAGAGGGTGTGGGGAGCTCGGGGTGTCTGAGGACACGTCCCCATGAATGATTCCACATATGGATGCTCTTCCCAGGGGAGCAGAGCGGATGTCATGCACGGGGTCATGGGACTGGTGCCAGCAGGGCTGTACCCATTCACATCCTCAAAGCCTGACCGTGTCCCTCTCTGCTGTCCCTTAGGAGTGACCCCTTGTGACGCCGGTGGGATCCCAAGCACAGCGCATCGGTGTCGGCCCTGCCCAGCTCCGTGGGACACACAGCTCCGTCTCGGCCTCCCCGGCGCAGCCCCCATCCCACCGCGGCGATGCCGATCCTCAAGCAGCTCGTGTCCAACTCTGCCCACTCCAAGCGGCGCTCACGGGCAGACCTGACGGCCGAGATGATCAGCGCGCCGCTGGGCGACTTCCGCCACACCATGCACGTGGGGAGAGCAGGGGATGCCTTTGGGGACACCTCCTTCCTCACCAGCAAGGCCGGGGAGCCGGGGATGGAGATGGGTGAGGAGCCGGGAGCCTCCAAGCCCAGCCTCCTGTCCCGCCGCTTCCGCAGCAGCAAGCGCTCGCAGTCGGTGACGCGCGGTGACCGCCGCGACATGCTGGGCTCGCTGCGGGACTCGGCGCTCTTCGTGAAGAACGCGGTGTCCCTGCCCCAGCTCAACGAGAAGGACGTGGACAGGAGCGCGGGGCAGCTGCCCAAGAGCCTCTCCTCCAGCCCCGTCAAGAAGCTGCCCGAGGAGGTGAGTCCTGAAGAGCAGCAGCGCCCAAACGGGGCGGCCGCGGGACCGCTGAGCCCCGGCTTGGACGAGCGCGACTTCGGGGACATCACGGAGCTGCCCGTGGTGGTGGCCAAGAGCGGGGCGGGCATGAAGCACGCCGAGTCCATCATGTCCTTCCACATCGACCTGGGGCCCTCCATGCTCGGCGACGTCCTGAGCATCATGGATAAGGAGCAGTGGGAGCAGGATGAAGACCCTGAGGCGGAGGAGAGCCGCGAGGAGGAGGAGGAAGAGGAGGATGCCGCCACCCTGCCTGGCTCCCCAGCAGCATTCCCAATGAGCCAGAGCCCGTCCCGCGGCGTTCGCTGCCCCAGGGACAGCAGTTCGGGGCCAGAGGAGCGCAGCCCTGTCCCTGTGCCCCTAAGCCAGCGGGGGGCCCCCCCAAAACGCCCTGACAAGGAGTTCTCATTCGCAGATGAAGATGATGATGAGATCAGGGTATAAGAGGCGGGCGTTGGGGGCTCTGGTTCTCATCTGCGGTGGTTGGACACGGGGCTGAATGTCCCGGTGCTGCGCCAGGTGGCACCGGGGAGACTCAACTCATGACTCCTTCCTTCTCCCCATCCCAGCAGGACAGTGCTCAGCTCCCGGGAATGGGGGCACCGACACCCTTGGGGAGCTCCAGCACAGCCCGGGAGGGGAAAGCAGACTCTGTTTCAGTTCTTTGTGTTGGACTTTGGATATTAGCTTTTCTTCTGCCCCCTCTTGCCCATGTAAAGCAATATAGGGCTGACCAAGACGAGGCTTCCAAGTTTTAGCCCCTTTAGTAATCTATCTATTTTTTTCCACCGTACAGTTTTTACTGCTTTGATTTGTACTTAACTTTCCTTACTCTCGTTTTTGGTTTTAACGGAGGGGAGGTTTCCCATGAGGAAGGACTTGGCTCGGGAGCTCAGACGAGGCTCTGACTCCCTGGGTTTCTTGGGGACTTCTTACAGACCAAGAGCCTCCAGCCCTGTGCTGTGATGGAGGCTCGCTCCCCATCCCTCCGATGGATGCATGGATGGATCCATCCCAGATGCTTGACACTACAATAGGGGGATGCCCCTGGCCATCCCTGCCACCAGCTGCTCCTAGGGATGCTGATGGGAGCGTGGGTCTGTCCCCCGTGAGTCAGGCTGAGCCCTGATGTGTCCATGCTGTGCAGCCACTGTTGTGGCATTGCTGTGCCTGGGCGGTGCTGACACTGGCCTGGCGCAGGCGGTTCAGGAGCAGGTTTTATACCATGTGTGTACAAAGGCAAAGAATAAAAGGAACCGGTAGTGACCGCAGTGGCCTGAGTTCCTGAGGGGGGGATGCGTTTGACTCGGCTTTGTGCTGTCACCGTCCCCAGACCCTGTCCTGCTGCTTCCACCATCCCTGGCTGGATCCTGCCTGGCAGATAGCCCCTGGCCGGTGGTGCGGCCCCTGCGGTGGCCGTGCTTTATCTGCCCTGTGGTGGGAGGAAGCGGGCGAGCTCCTGCTGACCGGATCTGGCTCCGGGCTGGGACCCTCCGGCCAGGCTGGATCCTGCCAAGGGACGGCTCTGCCAAGATGCTGCTCTGCTCCTGCAGCCCCATTCCCTGCCAGCCAGGGAGCGATGGCTGAGCAGGACTGGCTGTCCCGGCTGCTTCCATCCCACGGCTTGGGCCCTGCTACAAGCAGGGTTCCCTCACTAGACATGGATGGAGAGGATACATCTTGCCCTGGATGCTCCTGATGGGCTTTCCCCTGGTGAGGCCGGTGGGAGCGGGTGAGTGCTGTGCTGCAGTGGGGACACAATGGGGTCCTGTGCCTGTGCCAGGGCCGATGCAATGCCCCGTGGCATGGGACATTGGGCTATTGTCCGGGATGGGAGAACAACAGCAGCTGCTCTGAGCTCACCGGGCTGCCTCTGCCCCTGTCACTGCAGCACAGCCCCAGTGTCCTGTGCCAGCATCCTTTGCCCTGAGCTGATGGTGCTGGTCCCAGCACCTGGGAGGTCACCAGGCTGCTAGGGGGGGACACGGCTCTGGTCCCTTATGGATGCTCTCATGCAAAGCAATGGGGCAGGGTCGGTCACTGGGGTTTGAACCTGGTGCTCCCTGGTGATGCAGGGAGGGGAGAGGCCCTCGGGTGACCCAGCACCAGCCGCCTGCGACTGTCACTTGGCAATGGTGATCTCTGTGACGCCTGTCAGCTCCAGCCTCCCACTCGGCAGCACCGCGCTGCCGCGAGCCGATGGGGCAGAAAGAGCCCTCTGTGAGACTGAGGTTACACCAGGAATGGGCTCTTCCCTGTGAGGGTGCTGAGGCGCTGGCACAGGGTGCCCAGAGAAGCTGTGGCTGCCCCATCCCTGGCAGTG